>JALPQI010012820.1:0-41841 GCA_025490895.1 Thaumatotibia leucotreta | reverse complement strand
TAAGCGTGTGGGGTATTAATAGAAAGGTCTTCGAAAATGATATGAAGGTTTATACATCTTATTTTTATTTAAGCAAATCAAATCGTTTTCGAGATATCAGCTCTCAAAGTCTGAAAAATGTGTTCTTCCCCCCCCCCCTCTATTTTTTAAACTACGTGATATAAAATTCTAAAAAAAAATATATGTTATGCACATTAATAAACTCTATCAACGATTTTTGGTTTGATTAAATTATCTCCTATAGTTTTTTTGAGGTAGGTAGGTTGATTTAACTGTATTTTTTTAATAATAAATTGATAATGGTACGGAACCCTTCGCGCGCGAGTCCGACTCGCACTTGGCCGGTTTGTATTTTTTTTTATATTGACAACAAAGTGGCTCCACTCCACCTGATCGTAGTGAAAAGTGGAGCCCAAATCGCGGCGGCAACGAACAGGAGACCAGCAGTAACCTGTCAGTTGCCACCGCCATGCTGGCCCGCCAGATGCTTCTTAAGGCTTCGTTTAAAGGGTTATAGTTGGTTACGGAACCCTAAAAAAATAATGCCACCACAGATGTCATATATACCATAGATCAAGCAAACGTATCTACTTTGCGTGTCAAATGAACTCAGTGAAATCCACTGAGTTGTCCGTCTTTAATCGCAGCTTGCAGCTTTCGGGCGTTAAATTTTGTAAGTTGAAGTGAACAGAAACATTAATAATGCCTCCTTAAGTAATATTAATTGCAACAACACAAAAAAATATGAATACTCAAGGGCCTGAGACATATTTAAAATCATAGGCAAGTAACAACTTCAGTACAAAATCTGGCACGCTCGGCCGCCATACTGAATGAACTTGTTTCTTCTATCCAAATCTAATTCTGTGAATGCCACAAAGCATTTCAGCTCCGACTGTACGCTAATATAGGTACCTACTGATAAACCGTGTTATCTGTCCAGTCGGACGGGATATGTATGGACTCGGTCCATAGGTCGCTCTAGGTGCATTAGTATCTATTTTTACATAGAATATAATATAGTCTGGCCAGCCAGCTTTTTAGCTGAAAATAGCGGCAAATAAAAAAATAGGGGCAAAGTATTGGTTTCCACTAGCAATGTACCGAGGAGAAGTTCCATGAATTGCGAAATTTCTAGAGAGAATGTTCTCGGCAATTTAAATTTTACAAGCAATCTAATCTTGCCAAAACCGTTGTATTATACATTCCTTTTAAGGTATATTTTGATGCCTTGTTTACTCAATCGTGAAATACAATATTCTTCATAACACTTTTTTATAAGTTCTCGTGGAGACATTCTCAATGAGAACTTACTCTCAAATTCTCATGAAAATTCTCGGAAATTTCCGAGTAAAACCCCGCAATTTTGGGAATATTCTGCAACTTGTACAATTGTACATTGCTAGTTTCCAGTTTTCCACAGAATATATGTATTTGCCTTGCCGCAACCATTATTTTCTAATGAAAACTTTCTTATTAAAGAAATATAGTGTGATACAAGATCCCACGTTCATGCATCTGCATTTACTTGTATTTTTATACGTGTGATATGTTCAAGAGTAGATCATCATCATCATCATTTATTTATTTGCATGTATGAACAACATACCTATGTTGTTAATGAATGCAAGTTCATATAATAAGTAACACGAACGTTGTGGGCGTGGCAAATGAAAATGATTACATTTCTATTCCAACGTAAAGGAATGTTACTAACAAACATGATATCTAAAACGAATAAAATGCATTGTTTTTAAACTTGGATATCTCTCATAGTTTATAACTTTCCCATACAAAGTCAAAGGGCCGGCGGCGGCGGCACTGAAGAATGAAAAATAAAACTTCATTGTTTAAATACAATTCATTTTATTCGTTTCAGATAGCATGTTTCTTAGTTAGTAACATTTACTATTTAATAGTTACACAACCGATATCCAAATGAAAATTAGTGCAGGTGCGATTCCTGGCCCGAGTACACGTATTTTTGTAAGTGTATGAATGCAGTTTTTCTTTTTACTAAAATCGATCTCATGGATCATAAGACAAGAATAAAATTCGCTACCTGTTATGGTTTCCAAAGCCGCCATACTGACCGATTTGGATTAATCACCCTGTATATGACGTTAGGACTATCGGAGAAATTATGTCTTACACTCATATTAAAAAGGATTAGGTAATCTATAACTGTCAAAACTTCTTTCTCAGATATATTATCGGCAAAAATTGTAATAATTATATTCAAGTAGGCCACGTAACGATGTATAAATAAACTTACAATTTCACACATTCTGCCAAGTCTTCGGTAGTATAGTGGTAAGTATCCCCGCCTGTCACGCGGGAGACCGGGGTTCGATTCCCCGCCGGAGAGATCTTTTTATTTTTTTTGTTTGTTGTAATAATAATTATTATTATTTCTTCGACACCTGAAAATACTCACATTGTTGATTAAAATTTGAAATCAACTGGGAAGTTGTCGCGTCAGCAGAAAAAACGATAGACATTTTGCATTTTTAGGAATGACAATTCATGCAAATAAATTCGCGCAAGTTTTAAGTAACAAGGCAGGACCGGTTTCTCAGATAATACTATTCATAGTATATTAGTGTACCTACAATATATACTAAGTAATACGAGATTTGGAAAGTAAAAAAGTAGGTACATAGGCTTTGATTTTATCATAGTTTTTACTCTGTTTTGTACGCCTTTTCTTGTTATTTTAATGAAAATATACGGATAAAGAAAAGGATGATTAATTGATTAATGATTATTTATAATTTAATTTTATTGTGCACTTTCAGACTATAAAACAGTGCAAGCAGATTCTGTAAAACCGCCATCTGTTGCGCATCATGAACAACACTTAGCTGCAAGATTACGAATATGGTGGGTCACGAATAATACTGTGCACAGCACATTCTTTTGTATTGTAATTTGTAATAAAATAGTTGATTTTATTACATTATGTTGCTTTATAATTATAAATGCGTAAATTGTTTGACAAAAGCGTTGTTTTCTTAAATAATTAATTTTAATAAGTTAAAAACTAAAATAATGTGTCTATGGAATCCAATAGGTACGAACTGTCATTGTCAGTGGAAACCGCGAAAATGAAATTTTGTAAAATGTACTTTAAATTCTAGTTTTATCAATTCTACCAGTTAGAACCTTACTAGAATTTAACTACGTATATTAAGAACCATAAATCTAGTGTTACTTCTGGCACTGGCAGTGACGTGACTAACCTACAGTCTGAATCAGATCGAATACAGAGCACAATTAAATTCCAATAAACCTGAAGTGAACAGTGTCTGTCTCTTTATCATCGTATTACTTACCTATATTATTTTTGTAGTTTTCTCTCATATAAAAAAGGTAAAAAAAATTATTATGCTATAATTTTCTCATCATAGAATATTTTGTCTCATTTTTACTTACACCCCATTTCACTCATACTGTGTGCATTCGTCTGTTCCTCTCGCACACTTGCTCTCTCTCGCACTCACCCCAATGCGTTTGACTGCGTCGCGTTGTGACGGACGAACGGCGACGTGCGGACGTTAGTCTATGGAACAGTCGCTCGCGGCACGAAGCTCGTATTGAATTTGTGAGAATCTATTTCGTGTGTGGTGAAATAAGAGAAATTATCAGATTTCTCGCATGAGAGTGAATAAAATAACCGTTTGAACATGGCGTTGGAGGGTGTTAAAAGTGAAAAAAGTGAGGAAAACAACGGGAACGTCCCGGACAGCAAGGCGAACGGGGTCGACAACAAAAGTAAACAGGTACTAATACGAGGCATTTTCCGCGATTTTCGCACGTTTTCCTCAATGATTTCAATCACAATATAGCCATTCAAGACTGTAGAAAAGCCCTGTGGTTTCACGTAATTTTTTGAGAGTGTTTCTTTGAGTAATTTTATAGAAGGAAGCATGCAGACTTCCGAGTTTTCGCGCAGCTCTAGGTGTCGGTCTAAACAGGGATGTGACCTATTTTGGGCGTATGCGGTATTATATGAGAAAATACACTAAACCATACTGACCAATATATAAATAAAGAATTTTATGACGCTACAGTAATTTTAAGCCGGGTGCGTCAGCTCTGTATTTACGGGAGCGAAAAGCGAGGCAAACAAATTGATTGAAATCATTGATAGGTAAATTGCTAGATTGTATCACATGAATAGACATCACATGCTCTATTATATTGTATGGTTGTTATCTTTTGTTTGACCTTGAGAGATAATGGTTATGCAGATATTATGATACAATACGTAACTTGATACAGGGTGAAGGTTTCTAGACGTGAAGGTAAAATTAACTTTGTATGTAGGTAACTTGTTTATTTCACTATTGAAATATGTATACATATGATTTGGACATGAAATTTTCTAATTCAGTCTAGTAAGCTCTGTAATATTTTAATATCTAATTTTTCTTTTTAATAAAGTTTTGATATTTTTATATTACATTTAGCTTAAAGGCTTTTAAGAACATAAGAATAATAAAGCGCTCTATATCTAGTGGGGTCACAGGTTATCATAAGCCTATAATTTTTTCTATATTTTCTTATTCATACAGAAATGGAGAATTCTTGACCTTTTAGATAATGTTGATCTGCTAATTGAAATGATAAGAAACTAAATAAACTTATTGAGAAGAAAGCTGTCTGTTACGCCATAGTATCAAAATTTATGTTAAGCAATATTTAGCTTGAGGTACCTGGAATTTCAGAGGAAATTATTGTAACATAATAAAGGAAGAATAATCAAATATTTATATTTCATACAAATAATTATTTTTTAATATATGCATTAAATAGTTGATAAATAATTTTATAACTTTATTACTACAGTCATAGCAACTGTCAGGTAATTAGATGTCAATTTATGTCATATGAGCAGGCGTAGAAGAGGCTGGTTAATTGACCCGGTCTAGTGACCCAATTAGACTTCGGGACTCTTTTAATGGTATTGCCACTTGTCAGGCACTTGTTCAGGGTCAAGCATGTATAACATATAACAATATATCTAAGATAAATATGAAATACTATGAACATAACTAAAATATTTAAACAGATATTATACTCATCATCATCATCATCATGATGATGATGATGATGATGATGATGATGATCATGATGATGATGATGATGATGGTATAGCCACTTGTCAGGCACTTGTTCAGGGTCAAGCATGTATAACATATAACAATATATCTAAGATAAATATGAAATACTATGAACATAACTAAAATATTTAAACAGATATTATACTCATATAAATAGAAATGTATCTTAGTCAAATTGGGTATGTGTAACTGAGATGTTCCGTTTCCTTAGACCGAATTCTTGTAAATAGGAGAAAATTGTTTTCCCAAAATTTATATACATTTCTTGTACTTTCCGTTCCGTTACAGCCATACAAAATGTATGAAACAATGGAAAAAACCTTTGGACGAATTTTCTCCCATCAGGATTGAAACAGCTACCGATTCTGAGCGGCAATCATATTGTTTGATAAGGATAATGGATCCTTATCAAACTAATGATTATGACTTAGTACAAATTGTTGGCAAAACTGGATGGAGACCCCAAAGATAAGAGACAAATGGCAGGGTACTGAGTAGGCTTTTACCCAACAGGGATCAATGCATTTAAAAAAGAAAACCTTTTCAAAACTGTAACATAATTTAACTTAAACATTGAGAAAAATAAAGCTTTTTTATTATTTATTATAATTATACTATGGATCCTATTGGATCCGTAGCTATTAAACTCAAATCATTCATCATTTGAATTCCAAATCCATTGTACTGGTCATTAGCTACCATAGACTAGGGATTAATCGTTCGAAATCCAAAAAAAATGTGGGGGGGGGGACAAATTTCACTTAATCCTATCTATGTAGGCATACTCAGAGGAGCTCCTCTACTGGTTACGTTTTGTTCTTGGGTCGATCACTTTTTTATGTTATTTGTTGCCATAGTTGCGTTCTCCTAGACCTTTAAAATCACAGTTTATTAGCATTAAAACTGTCAAAACTGAAATTTTTGACAGTTATGTGGCCCTTGGTGCAACTCACTAATCATGATAGTAGAGCTTGCAAAATTCTTCTAACAAACTATTCAACTGTTGCCTCTGAGTGATGTCAGATTAGACAGAATAACGACAAAAAAAACATTACACTTTGCCTATTAGCATGCATCCTTTAATATACTTATTTGGGTCAGTAGATCAAATTAAAAATAGTGATGACCCCACTAATTGTCGTGCTCTCAGCCATCACCCTGGCTGCCAGAAGGTCAAATGGTTAATCAAAATGTGTCCACTTGCATGACTGAGGCTTTATTACGGCATGACATCACTCGACAAGGCCTTGTGAATTGCGAATAATCTGTACCTACCCAGTTTTACGATTCTATTGTACTCAACTTCAATAACCTGAAAGGTTTTTTAATTTTGACTTATATTCATGACACGTGACGGCAGTAAGAATACATTTGTCACCACCCCAACTCCTCCTGCGGGTGTCGTAAGAGTCGACTAAGGGATTGAAGTGTCACTGATCATTATTTAATAAAAGATTGATGATAGGCAGCAGCGTCATCATAGTGGACACATTACTGCGATCGCCAATCTATTTGCCCAGCGTGGCGATTATATGCATTTACCTCCTAATGTGTCTATACGCATAGTTAATAGGAGAGGCCTACGTCCAGCAATGGACTATCATAGGCTGATGATGATATTCATGAAGCTCGGTTTAGGGGAGACATGGAAATCAAGGGGGCCTTTGCGCGGCAGTGGGCATTTCCTCGATTTTCATGATAATCCTTAAAGTCTGAACCACACCATCATCCAGCGCGTGCATCACGTGCGCGTCTGTGTGTCGTGTGCGTTGTAACGTCGGATATGTCATAGTAGATGGCACACCGCTCGCACGTCACGCGCACGTACACGACACGCAAGCGGTGTGACATCTAATATGACCTTTACATACGCTACAACGCGCACGCGCACGTTCTGCAAACGCAGCTGATGTGGATTGGCCTTAAATAGCGTAACCTTATTTTCTTACATAAATCCTTTACCATGACAAACTTAAAAAAACAATTATTATCCAAATATCCATTAAATAGCCGCATAGTACTAATAATGCGGTGTGGCCAGTGAAAAAGCCGACTATTCTGAGGAGTTAGCAAGCTAAACAAAGTTTGGCATAGCATTCAATGTTGTACAGTGTAAAACTTCTATGGAGTAGAGGAAACATTGTTTCATAAAGTTCATCCATAGATAATGAGCTGCAGGGTTGTGAAGTTCGTGAAAAGTTTACGAAGCCAGATTTTAGTAAGTGCTTGTCTCAAGAATTATAACATCTTACTGACAATAGGTATATAGTTTAGATAAATAATAACTTTACTGTATTGTATTGTATTCTGGCCATTTTTACCGCAACTCGACATCAAAGGTGCCATTTTGCGTGGTCCCAACGGTGGCCCAATATTTGTTGGGAACTTCACATACACCCTTGAATTTTTTCGCAGGTGTATGCAGGTTTCCTCGCGATATTTCCCTTCACCATTAGTATTTTCAAGTTCTACCTACCTACTTGGTACTGCTGTGATTGAAAATTCCCTAAAGAAACCATCTTCGCCTTACCGCACCTCCACTTTGCGCCTTAAGTGCGAACTTTCTAAGGGTCTGTGAAGTGCCTTTGTTAAAGCTTCGTTCATTTTAGGGTTCCTTAGTGAAGTCAGTAACATTTATTCGTATGAATTGCGAGCAAACCGAGTTATTTTTCCGAGACGATGCAGTTCTATGTAAATAGTAAGTCAATGCAGGTAAGACCAAGAAGACCGTCTACTAACTGATTTCCGACAGTTAGACGCATATGACAAACTTTTCTTAAGAATAAAATAGGTAATGCCGGATTTGTCCAAACTGACCTAATATCATTTTTAATCTTTGTAATTTCTGCACTCTGTTTTCTACAAATACGTATGTTTACTTGCGTTCGTGACCCGTCACTACGTCACGCGGAATCACCTCAAATCGCATTTAACTAGTCAGATTATGATCACTACATTACAAAACGTCCTTGCCACTTTGCCTCTTTCCTGTCACAGTTACCTATTTAGCAGTTTTATTAGTGTGTTGTGACTTTGTGACTGTTTACCATTTACCTGTAGGCAGGCACACTGATTGTTAGACTAAGGATAATTCGTTCATAGCTACAGTGTACAATACTGCCACGATTTTGTTACAATACAAAATCGAATATTGGTCGAATTGATTCCTTGTTGACGTCAAAGTTTCTTTCATAGGCATGGTATGTTACTGTATTCAACTATTCAGAGTTCAGCGCTGTTACTGAATTAAATATCCGTAATTTCAGGACGTATGTGAACAGCAGATACAATTTTAATAACCAGTTAGTTCGGTTGGATTTCCGTAATATCAAGATCCCCAATTTATAATTTATTTATTTATAAGCGACAAAAATATACAAAATTAAAACTATAATATTATCAAACTACACTATAAATAAATATATACTAAACTAAATCTAAATCTAAAAACGGCCCCCGCGGCATGGTACCAAAGATGCTGGCAGCATTACCCCGCTGGATCGCGAGGCTAATTTGTTGAGCGAGGTAGCTGCCAGCTCTTGGGTTACCTGTGGTATCTTTGAGTCTCTTTGAAAGTTGTTTAAAGAGACTCAAAGCACCAGAGCCCTACGGACCCAGGGTCTCGACGCCGAAAGGGATAAAATTATAGTCAGCGCCGACACCACTGTATTTTCCTACCTTAGCACTTTCAGCCGCCTCTGCTGCTGCTGCTGCCCTTATGGATGTCCGAGGGAGATGTGACGGGGCTAGTGTGCCTACACATGTTGCATCCCACACTAGCACCCGTCCCATACTTCATGGAATCAGAGACATCCCATCCGGTCTCTTGCCGTCGGTCCTTGATATGCCGGTAGGCTCTAATAGAGCCGGAACATTGACCGACGCAAGAGCCCTACGGATGATGTCGTTAAGGGTAGCATGTCATGAGAAGCGGCCCGCACTCCTTTGGCAGGAAAGTCCGTGGTGGCCCAGGCGGTCCACCTCGTGGCCGCAGGGGCAACGATGCGGGGCGCAGACCGGGACCCCGAGACGGAGTCAAATTGAAAAACGGAGAGTATTGGGGTCTAAAAAGGTTCCAGTATTTGGGGAGGGATGTGCTTGGAGCCAGAACACGGCTTCTTTTGTGCTGCCGGCTAATATTCTGGCTCGTTCATTAGTGCACGACTGTGAAAGTAGGGAATCTAGAACTAATTTACACGAAATGTCGTCCCAACTCCTTTGAGATTTTGGATGTTCGGGGAAATTTTGGTTGGGGCAAGCAATAGACCAGGCATTTTTTGCATCGGCCAAGCCCGAGGTCTCATAGTTTGTGTGCAGGATTTTTCCTATGAGACTTAACGAGCTATGAACCGATGACAAAAAAGCCGGTAAAGCGACACTAGAAATTTTGCGGATCCCTAATCCACCGTACCGAATGGGAAGGGATCCTTGGGTCCTGGACTGCTCACTAAGTTTAATATTGAGTATAGATTCCAAATTGTTTTTGATTAGGTCGTCTATCGGTGACAAGAGAGTTTGATTTTTCCATAGTGGGCAACAGCGAAGGACATACGTTAATTTAGGAACAATTTTAAATTCGGTGTAATAACGTGTCGTGGTTCATTCTTCATATTATATGTGCTAGTAATGTACAGTTAAAAGCACTGTGTAACTGTGTTTTACATCACATAGGTACCATGCTCATAATCTGCAATAAGTCTGTCAAAATCTTCTGAGATCTTATAGTGATTTAAACTTTCACGATTTACATACATTATTTTTCACGACCCATATTTCTCCTGTACATTGGAAGATTAACCCTTGATATTTCTAAGCACTGATCCTTTTAGAAAAAACAATTCGCGATACCCGACAGGTTAAGTCCCGTTTTGTTGAAAATAACACAGTTTTTTTTATCAAATCCAAAAGGCAAAGAATCAGCACCGTTTATTTACCTTTTAAGAACAATATCCGAGGTCACATTTTCGGCAGGACGTCACGAGACAGTGATTGCAGCCATTCGGCCGCAATTGCCGCGAGGGGGCTGGTCCGCCGGTTAGCGAAACTGATTGTATCCTCAATGATTTGCACTACGCTGTTTTTCGCATTGCTTACCGAGAACTCTTGGATAAACATTTCTTGTTAATTCACTGCTGAGAGAAATGGATGTTATGGCTCGAGAAGCTCAGGACTTTGGCCAGACTTCACTCCTTTCTTCAAAACGCTTTCCGTGTAATAATATTGTTTAATGCCAAATATCTGTTCTAAACAGATTACAGTAAACAATTTTTTTTTTTCATTCGTAATATTCGTATTCAGTATACGAAAGTATAATAAACCGAATACTGTGTGATATACATGCCGTTATGGCCTTCATGTGTTAGCTTAACAGTTATTTGGTATGCCATCTTTCGTGTTTCCAACATATTTTCCAAATTAAGAGTATCTTTCTTCAATTCAATTATCTTTTTTTTAAATTATCCACCCACAATCCCACACATTGTCACGAAAGTCGGTATCGAAAGCCAGAGTGCTGGAACTAATGGGTAACATACACGCGTTAATTCCGTTTTAATTTATAAATCTAGAGCCAAGGTAGTTTGGTTGCATTGCATCATACGATGCGGTAAATACGATGTCCTTTATAGAATTGTTGGTCTCTTACCAGTATTACCAAAAGAGGTTGTGAGTTTATTGCATCATTAGGTTCTACGTGCTTAGTTCTGTGAAAACTAAAAATATCAAAATCCAGCAGCAACGTTCATACAAAAGGAAAAACTTTTTAAGGTCAATTAGTTAAGGTTTAAAAAGGATTTGGAAATCCTATCTCCCATATAAATAATTTTAACGAACGTTTTAACGATGACACACGGTTTAGACGTGTGCGCCGATCTAAAAATGATCGGCGGCGGCGTTTGCTGAAAAGTCGGCGGCGGCGGCGTGATTTCGGCGTGAAATCGGCGTCAAGGTCACATGAATAAAAAGGCGGAATTCGATAGTATCATTTGTCATAGTTTAGATAAATACAATATAAATGATCATCAAACACCACTACTGACCACCTTATCCAACATCTGATCAGCACAATTGAATTTTCTCTTCCCAACATGTTCTAATATTTTCAACAGTAACTGGGTTTGGACTAGCCCTATTCACATTAGGTCTCCCAAATCCCTATCATAGCATGCCATAAGGATAAATAGGGAGCAGCCCACGTCCATTGGATTCCACATATCTTTACCAGGTGATCGGTCCATCAAATCGTTAAATTGCAGTGTGTGGCGCCAATACTCTGCAATTTCTTTGCAAAATGCTGGAACGAGGAATACGTTCCTCAGGATATGCGCGATGCTAATATTGTCACACTTTATAAAGGTAAGGGTGACCGTGGGAATTGTGACTCATATCGTGGCATCTCCTTGTTGAGCATCGCCGGTAAATTGCTTGGCCGTATCGTCTTGGCTAAGCTTCAAAAACTAGCAGATCGCGTATATCCTGAGGCTCAGTGCGGGTTTCGTGTTAATCGTTCTAGGATTTAAATGATTTTTAGCCTGCGTCAGCTCCAGAAGAAATGCAAAGAACAAAAGACTCCCCCAGCTTGTTGCATTTGTCGATTTAAACAAAGCCCTCGATTCTACGAGCAGGGACGTACTATACAAAATCTTGCAGAGTATCGGATGTCCTCCGAAGCTTTTGAGTCTCATAAAACTCTTTCACCAAGACATGAAGGGTTCGATCGTTTATAATGGCAACACCTCGACCCCATTTGAAATGCGCAGAGGAGTACGGCAGGGTTGTGTGTTGGCTCCCACACTGTTTGGCATATTTTTCTATGTTCTTCTGAGAGCTGTTTTTGGAGATAACACGCAAGGCATACATCTGCACACTCGGGCTGACGGCAAACTATTCAACATTTCGCTCCTTAAGTCGAAAAAGTACCAAGAAAACTTTTTCGTTGATAGTTTGTTATTTGCTGATGATGCCGCTTTTGTTGCTAATCGCCGAAGGAGCTCCAGAGCATGGTGATAGGTTCAATGCAACGTGCAAGCTACCGTCAATAAATGTCAAGAAAACGGTCATAATGGGCCAAGGGTGTAAAGGAGAGCCCAATATTGCTGTTGGATAACACACCTTCGGAGGTTGTTGACCATTTCTGTTACCTCGGTTCTACTGTGACAAATAACCTGTCACTAGATGCGGAAATAAATATCCGCATCGGCAAGGCATCCACGATGTTCGGGAAGTTTAGTACAAGGGTATGGAACAATTTTTACCTCACAGTAAATACAAAGATGATCGTGTATCAAACATGCATCTTGTCCATACTGTTGTACGGTGATGAGACTTGGACATCGTATGCTAAGCAGGAGCGAAGATTAAACAACATTCACATGCGTTGTCTTCGGCGGATCCTCGGCATCACTTGGATGGATCGAGTCACAAATAAAAGGGTGCTTAGCATCGCGCGTCTACCTAGCATTACGGCCGTCTTGAAACAGAGACGGTTGCGTTGGCTGGGACACGTGCAGAGGATGGAGCCCTCTCGTTTGTCGCGCATGACTCTCCTCAGCGAAAGCGCCCATGCCAAACGACCGGTAGGTCGACCAATGCTTCGTTTTAAGGACAGTTTGAAACGTGACATGTTGTCGTTCGGCATCGATCACAGCAGCTGGGAGGATGTGTCACAGGATAGAGATCATTGGACGGAGACTCTGTGCAAACGCGTTGTCGCACACGACAGTGCCTGGTTTGATCTCCTTTCAGCTGCGGCGAAAGTTGAGACAACAGCGCGCTGCCTTTCCTCCCGATTCGCCTAACACTGCATTTACTTGTGCGAAGTGCGGTCGCGGCTGCCGCTCCCGTATCGGTTTATTTAGTCACACCCGTAAGTGCCAAAACCGAACGGACGCTGCTTAAATCATCTTTTATAGATGCTCCAGGCCAATGATGATGATGGTCCATCATATTAGGAGGCATCCTACGCTGCGTCGACCAGTATTATGCTTGCCACTAAGAAATCACTTGCCCCACCGGTAGTTTTGCGAGTAATAGTATGTCCAGCTCACTGCCACTTCAGTTCAGCGATTTTTTGAGCTACGTTGGTACTTCCAGTTCTTCTGCGGCTCTCAACTAGGGTTTGCGGGTTTGCAAAAAGTATTAGGCCCGAAGGCCCGGAGTGTCACGATTTTAGTGCTCTCCGATACAATTAGGCTTTCCAGCTGTCTTTACTAACTAACTTTTGGGTTGCTGAAGCGATCCAGGCTGCGGATAATTGAAGTGGTTGGTGGAAGATCGTGAAAGAGAAATTGATAAGTTGATAAGTCACAAACCCCAGAATTGTGTTATCGACGCAAGGAGGAGTAGTCTACTTGGTACCGCTGAAGATACTGTAGTAAAGCCCAGGGTGCTTAGGCAAGTTGCCAATCGCTAAGGTTTAATCGTCAATCGTTAACGAAGGGCAGCTAACTGTCTTTGTCGCACTAATACGAAAGAGTGACAGAGAGGGAAAACTGCGATACAGCTAACTAAGCTAAGCATCCAGGTCTCAACCAATTCAAATGCTTCATAGACCACGAACGCAAACCTGAAGGGTAAGTTATATGATTTCCGGCATTAATGCTTTTGTAGAAACCAAAAACCGGCTTGTTCTGGAGGCTGGAAGTTGTCAAGCCTAAGAACCTACGCGTAATGAGTGATGACACTCGAAAGCAACTAATAGGTTGACAGTAAATTCCCTACATAAGAGATTTTATAAATACATAAAGCAAATACGAAGCTTAGTGTGCAGTATTTAGCACATAAGAAATAACTCTGTTATTCAGTCAAGGCCACGCCGATTTCACGCCGACCATTAGTCGGCGGCGGCGGCGTGACAAAAAAGGTCGGCGGCGGCGTGACGCCGGCGCGGCGCACACGTATAACACGGTTATTTGTTAATGCAATGGGAGGTTGATATAGCCATAGACTAACTTATACATAGACTGTTCGCCCCATACAACTCTAAATTATTTTTCAAAAACGTTAACAGATGGCGCCGCGTGCGCCATTGGCACATAAACGTATTTTGACTGCTTATATTCTCCCCTCTCAGTATCTGACAATATATATTTTTAATTGAATTGACATATCGTAGCAAAGAAAATCATTTTACAGCCTTTTAACAATAGAAATATATGTATGAAGATTTTAAATTTATTAGCATTGATTCATTTAAACGCCATCTATCGTGCAATAGATTAATGATCTCGTCATTGAATTTTAGCTTGCTATCGGAGTAAAACATTAAATGGATAGATCCGTTTAGGACAAAAGAGGCCATAGATGTCACTAAAATCAATTTTGCACAAAAATATAAGAGAGGATGCGAATATAAGTGTAAAACCGCAAATAAAGCCCTGTGGCCCTACCGCGAAAAACGAAATTCGTAAATTTCGAGGATTTTTCTTTGTCACTCCAATCTTCCATAACTATCGAAATTTGTAAACATACATCGTGTCTTTGGCACTTTAAGTAAAAAGCCTACCATAGACTCCGAAAACCGTAAATTTAGAACATCTAGCTCTGTTATTTCAACAAAGGTGTCTTTAATTGATTAGGACAGCAACAAATCCCCAAAATTTGCTGATTTCGAAGTTCGCGGAAATCGAAATTCGTAAATTTCGAAGATTTTTCTCTGTCACTCCAACGAAGGTGTCGTGAGCGGGCAATGAGCGGGACTAATCCTCGAAATTTGCGGATTTCGATTTTCGCGGAAGGGCTGATGATGCTAATATGTAGATTTAGATAGCTCGAGATACGGTTTAACACCAAATGAATTATTAGATGTTTAGCAAATCCCTAAATATACGCTCCTGAATCTCTGTTGCCTATCATAGGCTCATTTCCGTCAAATTCGATATTTGCACCAGCAAAAATAAAAATCCCAAAAATATGCTCACGGCGCGAAATTTTAGAACTGCGGGAACGGTAGTGGCGTGGTGTCCACTATAGTTATAGTTATTTATATGAAAACAAAAATATAGAAATATCGTGGAGTATTTAAAAATGAATATTGATGACGATTCTGTCAAATTTTATGGTAGGTAGTGCAGCGCCTACAGCCGCCACTGGTAATAGTAATAACTTTGTATCTCGTATTATAAATCACGGTACAAATTTCACCATCATAAATATCATGATTGAAGCGTCAAGTTTTGAAATACCTATAATCATGCTATAATCACATGGATTTAGAATATGGATATGGATTTGACAACGTAATAATAATAGCAAGAACGAAAGGGATAGTCTTATGAAACTTTTTACTAGTGGAAGTGAAAAGGAACGATAATCGTCCGTCCTTATCACTGTGCCACTATTTTTTGTGTGTGTGTGTGTGTTAGATGCTAAGTCTAAGTGCCACACACACAAGTATCTTCTTAGTAGTAAGTGACTATGTCTATCCCTCTTAGTGGCACACTATGTGCGGCCCCTCGTATAATCATAATAAGTATTACATTATAGTCTACATATAGACGAATAGGTAACTTGCAAAATAGAATCACCACTGCGAGCGAACGAACGAGCGACATTGCCAACTTGCCACTTAGCCAGTAGCTACAGCTGGCAACAAATTTACCGAAGAACTATGGCGAGATTGGCGAGGTTATTCTACCGAACCATTTTTTTTTTATTCCATTTGACCTTCGACGATAATGTTCCATTCCTACGTTCGAATTCAACATAGTTGAAAAAAATACGATTATTAATAAATATATTAATCGTACATAGTTTGCAAATATTAATATATTTAGGTATTTTAAGTATAGAATATTAACTCCGTAGGAAATTACGTATAAAGGAAAGACAAAATGAAGTGGCCGCCTTCCATCCATCCAGTGCAACGTATAATTCCAGAAATACCTCATGCACCCGTATTCGTCTGTTTGAAATTTTTGCCGCCATTTAATTATCGTGGGCACAAAAAAAATTGTATGGTAATTTATTAATGAAATTGATTGTAGTTTATAAGATCGGGCATCAACCTAGGAAAAAATCTGAATTCACCCGCGGGCCCCGCTCCTGTTGCCCTGTACGTGACGGCGCGCCTACTGCCCTCCCGCTCGCACACTCGCATAGTATATGCCTGAGCAACTATATGAAACGTGGCAATAGTTTTAAAGATAGAATTGGTACTATTTATAATTATGTGCAATCATAAAGGCTGGGTCACACCAGATGCGTGTACGTGCGCGTTGCGTGGCCGCCACCCGTTGCCACCCACCTCCCGCCACTGCCACCCGTCGACACCCAACGCCACCCGTCGCCGCCCGCCATCTCCAGCCTCAGCCCGCCGCCACCCGCCTTCCCCCGCTGCCACCCGTCACCAACCGTCCCCGTCGCCACCCTCCTCCCCCCGCTGCCGCCCGCCACCCGTCGCCGCCCGCCTCCCCCCGCCGCCACCCGTCGCCACCCACTGCCACCCGCCTCCCGTCGCCGCCGCCCGCCTCCCCCCGCTGCCACCCGTCACCACCCGTCGCCGCCCGCCTCACCCCGCTGGATGCGGGTGGCGCAGGACAGGTCATTGTGGCAATCTTTGGGGGAGGCTTACGTTCAGCAGTGGAAGTCTTTCGGCTGATATGATGATGATTATGATGATGATGAATTATTAGTCATAATAAAGTCTAAAAGTGGTAGAACACATTTTTTGTCGACTGTACATAGGTACGGTCGCACGGAGGCGCACAAATTTGAGTTTATTACTACATTTCAAGTGATAACTGATATACATACAGTCTGTTACCATCAAGCGGGCTTTTATTGGAGTTACATTTCTTTAGTTAGATTTTTTAATTAAATAGTGCTCAGGACATTGTCAAAAATCTTCATCTAGGTATCATCATCATCATCATTTAAATATTTTGCAAACGGGTTATTCACGTAATTTACGTCGATAATTGCCGGACATGTATGTATGTTTGTATCGACATAAATTGCGTGAGTAACCCGTTTGCTAAATATTTAAATATGTTAGAGTCTCACGTTAGTTATAAATTCTAAAATCTTCATCTCGTTACTCAGTGACAATAAAAGCCTCCATGATGGTCTAGTTGCTGCATGTAAGTATTATATGTATTTAGTTAGCTAATCCTCTAGGCTTATCGCGAACTTCGAAAAATGAAAATTTCGGCCATCTTTCTCTTGCAACTTATTTTCGATATGCAACTTATTTTCAATCGTATTTCGGTATACATAATTATACGTATAGTGTTTAGAGTTCAAATACCGGCGAGGAAATTATTTGTGTATTTATTTATCACGAATATTTGTTTCTTGGTCGTGGCTAGGAGGCAGCCAGGTATTTAAGTATCTATATGAATTTATCTCTCTAATATTCATTTTTACATGTCATTGAAAAATGTATGTTATGTTATGGTCACCAGCATTGCCTGAGGGGTGCGATCTACCCATTAGAATAGACGGGGCAGATTCAACCTACTGCCGACAAGGACGCGTATGACGGACTTGAGGCTTCGTCCGTTAGTACAGCGACGCACACCCGAACGTGACCATCTCCCTACCCCCAACATTTACAGCTTACAGACAATTTATATCTGGAGGCTTTTGATGGTCCAGCGTTTATCGTGGCATGTGTCACTCGTTAATATTAAAAAGTGACAGAAACTACGACAAACAATAAAAACGCAACCATCATCACTGCCTACTGGTATCAGACTGTACACATACAACCGTTGGCCACACACCACTGAATACGTTTAGTTATATTATTGCACTTACTACGCTTAAAGTCCGGCAAACCATGTTACGCATTTTAATAAATGCCCGGTCGCCGGTAACATACTGTATACATCAAATCATTGGGCAAAGGCTACTGAAAATGTTTGTTTAGGTATATTATTGAACTTAATAAAACTATAGTACGGTAGGTAACTCATATTACCGGTTTTTAAAAATACCCGGACGCCGGTAACAGATTGTATACCGGATGGAAATTATTTTTGGGTCAGTGAGGGCAACTACCAGATTCAGAGTAGCTACGCGAAAATAGTCTTAAAAGACTTTCCCTCGATTTTAAATTAATAAAGATTGGCGTTTACACATTTTGAAAAAACATACAGGGTGGGAGAAAATGGTCATTTTAGACAAACTTTTTTTTGACGCCAATATATCCTGTTTCTGTTCAGGACCAAAAGCTCGTAAGGGACCAAAAAAAATGTTTCGGCTAGAAAAGCCACAAATCAAAAATTCAAATTCACAATCAAATTGTATGAAAAATTAAAAAAAAAATCTCCCTTTATTTTTTATGCCCATCGATTCCATTCCTATCCAGTACCAATAGTTTCCTAGGGGTCACCTTACGGCGATGTACAAAGAAGACAAAGATTCAAGAAAACTGGTTTCATAATTTTACTATGGGAAAAAAGTGTCTTTTATCTGTCACGATTGGCATAAAAATAAATGTCTTTGTAAATGATATGAAGGATTATACCTACATCTCATTTTTATTTAAGCAAATCGTTTTCGAGATATCAGCTCTCAAGGTCTGAAAAATGTGTCCCCCCCTCTACTTTTTAAACTACGCGATATAAAATTCAAAAAAAATATATGTTATGCACATTAATAAGCTCTATCAACGATTTTTGGTTTGATTAAATTATCTCCTATAGTTTTTGAGGTAGGTTGATTCAACTGTATTTTTTTAATAATAAATTGATAATGGTACGGATTTACGGAACCCTTCGCGCGCGAGTCCGACTCGCACTTCGCCGGTTTTTTTTCCTAACAGGTTGAGTTTGGGCAGCAAAAAAAATACGTGTCCGTTATTTTAGACTACTCTATAACATTATATTATATCAAAATGAATCAAATCGAAGTCGGACAGTTGGGTACCCTAACCTTCCTTGTTAGAGTTGCGCGTGCAATTAAATTTGCCCCGTGACGTACAACAACACATGCGCGAGCGCGAGCGGTTATGCATTTCCAGCTCGCGGAGGTCGCCTCGCCCGCTCGGCGGCGGCGCCTCGTTGCCAGGTCTCTCGATCAGCTTTCCGCGTGAAGAAGGTGAAAAAGGTCGTACGTACATTTATTAAGTACCCACTATGTACCTACCACATCTATTTGGGAAATTATTTTAGGTCTGTAAGGGCAGCTACCAGATTTAAAGTAATTAGAAGGCCTTAGAATACCTTCCTTCGATTTTAAATTAATGAAGATTAGCGTTTACAGTTTTTAGAAAAAATATCCTGTTTCTATTCAGGATAAAAAGTTTGTATCTATGGGACCAAGTTTTTATACCAATCGATTCCATTCCTACCAATAGTTTCCCAATAATAGGTTCCAATTCAACTTACGGCAATGTACAAAAAAGCCAAAAATGAAAGAAAACCGTTCATACATTTACAATGGGAATAAATGAAATTTTAATTACATTAACTGTCACGCTAATTAATGTTGCCAATGTTTTCATACAATATTATTGTCATTTAGCATAGGAGGACTAATTAGTGAAAGTAATATCAAGAAATAACTAAGTCCATATCACACATCACATAATAACCTGAATATTACCGAATAACCTAGTTTTACATGTGTCAATAAAATTTATACCTACACAATAAAATTAAAATAACAGTGAATCTATCTAAAAGTAGTCTCCGTAATTTATCATCCATCACAGTTTATTTCGATATAATTTATTGAAGCTATTCAATCGACAAACAATTGATGTCTCTCCAGTTTTGCCAACGCGATTTTAAGGCCCGTCTCTCACGAGGCGACGCTCAAGCGATTTGCGTTTCATACCCGTATCCTACACGTCGCTTGTGAGGATCTGAGGATCCGCCATATATATTGATTTACGACCTTGCACACACAACGAGACACGAGACGCGTTGACGACGCGTTTGATATTATATATCAGTCGCTCGCTACTGTCGTGCTGGTCGCACGCTATTCGAGTCGCATACGCGTTGCAGACGAAATAGCGGCGGCGGCGGAACTTTTTAATGTTAATTTCGTATAGGAGGTGGAAAAATATGCATGTTTGTACAATTATAAGATAAGCTGCCAGAGTATGTCAGGAAAAAGTATGTAACAGAAAAGTCGTGGATTGAGATTGGAAAAAAAAACTTAAATTATTAAAAGGTATACGGATGCATCCAGAATCATTTTTTATATTTCCACTTGTTTTTGTAATAAATATATAGCAAAATATTGTCTTCATCACTCGAGTCCTAGACATTATCGCACGAATGTGTTCCGCAACTGATGCAATGTCAGTGTTGTAATCATGTTTTTCAATATATATCATAAAGCGACATCTACTGACAAGTAGTAGGGCCGACAATGGTACACCAGAAGCAATACTACCTACTCATCACTAGATGTCACTGTAAGTCCAAATATTATACAAGCTGTATTAATCCTTATGTATGACAACTAACGCCAACTAGTGCTGAAGTTATTCAACAGGCAAAATTTACTAACGCTGCCTAGTGTCGAGGTATATTTTGGCTGTCGCATATTTTTGTATGGGCTTGACATATCTGGTATTTCTTTTATTTATGATATAGCATTTTCTCAAGTCATTAATGTCATTATCATGACAAAAAAAGAGAGCTGATATTTATCTAAGAGATACTGACAGATGGGGGTTGACTAAATCAATCCTTTGGTCTCCTGATCATTACCGGAGAGGTTAGTTGTCGGTAAGCCACAAAACGACGATGATGTTTATTAATGTCTTGCTGCTGGTGCGCACAGGGTCAAGGTTATTGTTAGGCGTGGTCACGACTTGCGTTTACTCTAAAAACAAAAGTTGAAAGAAATGAAGTGCTATATAATCTCAACCGTATACAGTAGGCTTGTCAATTATCCATATTTCACCCTTTATTGCATCAAGCCTCAATATCGTATTTACATAGTAGTAAGAACGTGTAGAAAACTAGGGAACAACAGACAATAAAAACAAGAGCTCGATGAGAACAAAATCTTACTCGCTCACTAATTTAGGTAAGTAGGTAGATCCGAATAATAGAGGTCGTGCAAAATAACTACACATATTAAATAAACTAGTAGTTGTAACGAAGCGAAGGTATACTTAACCATTATAGCAATACGCAAAGCATCACAGAAATAAATACTACTTTATGAAGTTCCCTGCGTTTTTTACATCTACGCAGCACATAATTCTAATTGTCACTAGTCACTACGTGTACTACGAAATATGAAGTCATTGGTAGTAAGTACATCTATCCCAGTCCTTCGCAGCTCGACCTTGACACAGCATGACGTCAATCACGAGAAGGGATCGAAGAGTGCCCAAATTGTAAAGAGCCATGGAAATTCAATGAAAACATCGTTTTCCTTGTTAACTCATAAGCGCTATGAAGGCAGGGGGATCTTGTTTTTTTGGTATTTTGGCGTCTCGAAGGGGCGGAGGATTAATGCTACTTAGGTACTTACATGGTGATATTTATTACGGTATAGGTGTGTGAAAAGGATATGCCAAAAGAGCCCCACCCATGTCCCTCAGACATGAAGTCAAAGTCAAAATCAAAGTCAAAATATTCTTTATTCAATTAGGCCCAGCAACGAGCGCTTTTGAATCGTTAAACTAAATAGCGAATGAGAGAAAAAAAAACTACCTCCGGTTCTAACCCTACACCACTGCCTGAGAAGAATCCGGCAAGAAACTCAGCGGGACTTTCTTTTTTCAAATAATAGTTTTATAACATCTTACGGCTAACATGCATTAATTAAAAGCGAAACATAAATTTGATTTAATATAAATACAGATGTAGTACATTAAATAGAGATGAAGTCTCTAATAGTCAGAACAATTATATAAATTTAATGAATTTTGAGAAATGTATAGATGTAAAGATATATGTAAAAGGGCATACAATTGTTTTTAGTTAAACGTTAAAATTAGCATTATTATACTGCTAGAGATGTAAAGGTCTCTAGTTGTCAGAGTAAAAAGAAAACAAACGGATACATTTCACTAAATGTTTCAGAGATGTATAAGGTCTCCATGCGTCATACTATTAAATAATGAATTGGAAGCAGGAAAATTGTTTGAATTTAAGCCATGAGTGAGCTTGATTAGACCGGTCTCCGCAAACAGCACCTGTTCACGAGTATGACGCGTATCTCAGCCATCGCCTCTCTCAACCTTCTTTCGGGAAAGTGGCGACCCGATCAACGACGCCACCGTAAGCAGAGACCTTAAAGTGAGCATGACTGTGCAAGCTATCAGGCAGACAATATAATTTAAATACTATGAATGCTGACCATATTTAGTTTTATGAGAATTTATATTCGTACTTGCCCGTTACATATATGACAACTATCACAAGAAAATAAAAAATAGAAATAGAAATAACTAGGACAGAAAATCTGAATACAAAATTAAAATTACTGAGGTGTAACGGACTCTAAGTGTCGACATAATATACATTATAATAGGAAAAATTAAAATAAAAAGATAATCTCGGAGATGTATAAAGTCTCCAAGTGTCAAGACTACATATTAGTAATACGAAAAAAAAAACTAAGATAATGACTATCTTACGTCAGATCTATAATTAATGAAGACAAAATGAAACATTAGTATGATAGTAAACATTCACTTATGTATATGATTTACCGAACACGTTAAGGTACTGGCTTAAAAGCATCCTTATCATTTATGAAGCCGTTAACGGTATAATACGCCTTACTTATCAAGTAGCGCTTAACCTGAGACTTGAATTTATGCTGTGGCAAATTTGTTAAATCACTAGGAATTTTGTTATAAAAACGTGTACAGTTCCCAACGAAAGACGCACTAACCTTACGGAGACGGTGGGCCGACACAGCCAGCTTATGTTTATTCCTAGTGTTAAAGTTGTGAACATCACTATTCTTCTTGAATTCATGAATGTTTTTACGAACATACATAATATTGTCCAGGATGTATTGGGAGGCTACAGTAAGTATGTGTGCCTCTTTAAATTTCTCCCTAAGGGAGACCCGAGCACCTAGTTCATAAATGGAGCGCACAGCTCGCTTTTGTAGCACAAAGATGGTCTGAATATCTGCCGCTTTCCCCCACAACAAAATCCCGTATGACATGACACTGTGGAAGTAGCTGAAGTATACCAGCCTAGCCGTCTCGACGTTCGTCAGGTGCCTGATTCGCCTCACTGCATATGCGGCAGAGCTGAGTTTGCCGGCCAATGCTGCCACCTGTGCATGCCATTGTAGTTTAGAGTCTAACGTCACACCCAAAAAAACTGTCTGATCTTCAAATTCCAGTGATTCACCATTTACTTTGATCATACTGTTGCTTACAGTCAAGTGCAAAAATAAGTATCGAAAGAATCTGTTCATAAATATGTTACGACGTTCTTATTACACAGAATTAGAGTGCACTGGAACATATTTTTGAACGTTTTTGTATACCCCTTATTTTGTCTTCGACTGTACCTGCTTAACATTGGGTAAGGTAAATTTAATGCACTTAGTTTTCTTGGCGTTCAAAAGTAAGTTATTTACTGTAAACCAGTTTACAACAGTAGATAGCGCTTCATTAATGGTATCAAAGCTCTTTTCTTTTCTATCCACTTTAAATATGAGTGACGTGTCATCAGCAAATAATACAATGTCATGTTTCTCTCGCACAAGGTTAGGAAGATCATTAATATATACCAAAAACAAAAAAGGGCCCAAAATTGATCCCTGAGGTACTCCAAGAGCCACAGGCGACCCGCATGATTGAGTTCCATTAATAACCACTCGCTGTGTCCTATCCGAAAGATAAGAAGATATAAGCTCAAGGGCAACATTTTTAACCCCATAATAGCTTAATTTCCTTTTTAAATTTTCATGGTCAACACAATCAAAGGCTTTCGAAAGATCACAGAATATTCCAACAGCATCTTGAGCTTTATCCCAGGCGTCAAAGATGTGTTTAAGGAGGACAGCGCCGGCTTCAGTGGTAGATCGGCCACTAGTAAATCCAAACTGATTACTATTGAGCAATTTGTTACGATTAAAGTGGGAAACTAGTTGATTTAGAATGAGTTTTTCAAAAACTTTACTTAGCGCTGGTAATATTGAAATTGGTCTGAAGTTTGAAGGGTCTGTTTTAGTTCCTGATTTAAACAAAGGTATAATTTTGCTGTGTTTCATTAAATCAGGAAAGACTCCAGTATCTATACAACTGTTGAAAATATCAGCTAAATAATGTGCAATTGATTCAATAATGGAATGTAGTACTTTGACCGAAAGGCCCCAGAGATCTTCAGTTTTCTTAACGTTTAGTGATTTGAACGTTTTTATTACCAAGTTTGGGGTAACATAATCAAATTTGAATACATTAGTACATTCCACTGAATTTGACTCCAAAAGTGATTTAGCTATATCTGGCGATGAATTTAATGATTTGGTGGTTTCTACGGGTATATTAGAAAAAACCCTCTCAAATTCATCCGCCACTTCAAGGTCGGAACATATTAAATCATTATTAATTTTTAAGCTGTAGTGCGGATCTTTGATCTGACGTTTTCCGGTTTCACTATTAATAACTTGCCACACAGCTTTAATCTTATCACTCGAATTCTGGATCTTTTTCGACAGGTAATCTGCTTTAGCTGCTACACAAATTCGCTTAAAAGTTTTTGAATAATTCTTAACATACTCTAGAAATTCCGGCCTCTTATCTGTGGCTTTAAGGTGATATAAATCATAGAGCCGGCGTCTTTTCTCATGAATATCCGGTGTAGCCCAATCAGCGAATTTAGTTCGCGCCTTGCCTTTGAGTTTCTTTGTTTTAAAACAGGAATCAAATTCCTTTTTTATGCAAAGGAATAATTCGGAACACAAGCAGTCAGGGTCTGAGGTTTCTACCAAGAAGAAATTACAGTAAACATAAACAGCTACGAGTATATTGCCAAATTTATTTACATACGTCCACGTGTAAAATTTAAATTTACGAGAGCACGAATATTGCAGAATCCTGCGAAGAGTATTCCACTACCTGACGCAATGGTGTTTAAAACTGTCACTATTCACTGCACAGCATGATTTGCGTGAAAGGCTGCCTGGGAGGTTGTAATCTATAGTCTATTGTATGTATTTTCTATAGTGTTTCCCGCTACTTACTTAACGTGTGTTGTAAGTCTTGTAAGTATTAAGCTATTCTAAATCATCAGCGTAGCGTAATTTCATTATAATTTATTAGGCACAACGGCTGAAATGTTTTGCGAACTTTCGATATTGATGCGGCTTTATTATATCGTGTCGTTAGCTTACAAACACATTTCATCTTTCGCAGATGCTTCAAGTTCCGAATCGGAGCTCCGATATGTAGATTATCGTAGATCTCGTATCGGTATATCTGATAACTCTTTTACTGTCGGAAGGATTTGCGAGCTCAAAGTGATACAGACCTACCTACGTTCAATGATTGTTCAATGTTCATGTCCAAGGCTTGGAATGCCTAACAAGCAGATTCTTAAGAGATTTAGGAGCGTTGGGAAAGGTCCCAACGCTCCAAAGTCACCGGCAAAAGAATAGCGGAACAGAAATAGCAATGGACCACCAATTTTGCCTATAGGGATGACGACTGTTAGAGCCTTCGTGTGTTGTTCTAGAGAGTTCAGTAGGAAAATGCAGCCTGGAAAAGAATCGCCGCATCAAGCATACAATAGGTACTATCCAAGAGGTATATAATGTCCAGCAGTGGAAGCAAATACGTTAAGCAGAAAAAGCCTCTTTAATGGCTATTGATTTGATAAAGACGAAAACCATGTAATACATAATCCTTCTTACTCTTGACATGCTATTGAATAATTTAAAGGGCTCTTACGCGGTGCGCCAAATTACATTAGTCAGCCACGCGACTTGGGTTCAAGTCTAACGGAATCAAGAGGCATTTAGAGCCAAATTGGTTTAACCACCCTAATTAGTGCTCGCTTGCTAATCTGGTTTAAAGTGTAGCTTCGCAATTGCTTTGTGAATTAAATTGATAACCTTGGAGAGTAATTGATGCTGCTTAGATTTGATGTAATATTTGTAAAATTACTGTTCACGTTGGTTTGAGAGCCATCGTCATTACCGTGGTGTACTCTCCGCAGCGGAATAAAACAATAATGATAGAGGAAAAAAGCGAAATTAAAAAATAGGCTTTCTATGCAATTAGTCTTTTATTCACCTGACTCACGCTGTTAGAATATGTTGATGTCTAACAGCCAGTCATTCTCCGGGACCACAAGAGCAACTCCATACTCGAAACGTCAGAGGTAATTTTCGAAGTATCTTTATACGCAATTAAATCCCGTTTCGATAATAATAATAAGCTGACATACAAGTTTCGTGGAATACTTCAAAATCACCAACATGTCTCAGACATCATTATCAACCGCGCTTATTTGCCATATTCGTATACGTTAAAAAAGTGGCGCTATTACAATTTACACGGAGAGATCACATTAACTGCATTCTTTTCAATCGAAACGTAACGCATGCATCACATTTACAACGCGTTTTACGTTTAGTAGAGAGCCGTTGCTAGGGCTGCTAACCGTCCCGCTATATGCGGGACGTCCCGTTTCTGGGGCCCTAAAGTATGGGTCCCACAATGGGTTCACGCGGGACGCCGATTGTCCCGCTTTTCAGGGAATACTAAAATAATAATATAAATACGTAAATAAGAGCAATTTAAGATTGCGTTATGTTAATTTGAATGTACCGAGACGTCCGCGATTATAGCCCACGAGTACCATGCACTGAACGTGTATAAATGCCAAAATATGAATGGTTGCGATTGGTGCATTAGTTGCATCTAAATTTAACCGATCTGAAATTAAGCATTGTTTTTTAATATGAATGTCATTCGTGTCCCGCATTTTAAAACCAACTCCCGCAATTTATTCGCGAGTGTCCCGCAGATCTGTGATCTTTAGTTGGTAACCCTAGCCGTTGCGCCTGCGCATGTCAATTGATTCATTGATCGCGCTGTGCGTACGCACGCTAATCGATGTACCGGCGATTTGTATCGTAGCGCACGCGCTGTGTCATAAATCTTAATGAACTGATAACGTTGTCAAATGTTTACCGACAAGTCGATAATGAAAAAAAGTAACGCTTCGTTTTAATTTTTTTGTGGAGTTAATCAAATTGTTTTATTGAATATACATATTTGATTTATGTTTTAAGTAGTTCACTACTTATGTATTATTATTATATTGATTTTTTGTTAGGTATACGACATCTAATATTAACAGTTTCACTAAAAAATAATTTAATATATTGATTTAAACTTTCACGATTATCACTCATATTTTAAAGACAAACGGGTCTTAATCGCGTATCTAACTATCTAAGAGACGCAGCTATGCGATAGAACGAGATCGCTTTACTCATCTTACTTATTACAGCATCCCTTAGGTTAATGGTCAGATAAGGGTTAGGCCTAAAATGGGTTAAACATTAGTGTAAAACCGCCATTAACACGAAGTGTTTTGTCGTCGAATTTAATGAATAACAAATCAAGTGTCAACTTAATATTCAAATCAAATTACCTATGTCTTAATTATAATAATTGTCTCGAGATTAACATATCTAATTAAACATGCATTTATTTAAATTGTTTCCAATTGTGTTTAGTACTCGTTTGTTCCGGTGTAAATAAACAGCATTCTTTTTGTTCTGTTCCGTTAGCTCCACAGACTAACACTAATAGACGCCGCATCATGATTCTGTTACGAAGATCGCACGGTCACCAGACTTAGGTGCAACAAATAGCAATAACGACTATTTAGTTGGTTAACTATCGAAAAATGATACCCACGTTTTTGTTTCGTCGATGTTTAAAAATTGACAAAGATAAAGCTCGGCAAAGCTCGGGAGTGGGAGCTCAAGACTCGTGACATTACTACTGGGTAAAAATTGTACCTAGGCGAGACGTCATGCGATATTTCAAATCGATAAAACCCTGTAATATTTTGATCATGTAAAAACAAGAAAATATATCTGTTCTATATTTTTTTAATAATCTGCCTAATAAATGAATAAAGATATATAGTCGACATCCCTATTGTGACATTCTGAATAGTACTACTGATATGTATTTTTCATCACACCTGTTGGGTAAGTGCGGCGATGCGCGCCGTAGATGCGTCATTACACCCTAGGGCTGTCGAGGATTTTCATACAACATTACGTCGCACTAGAACATTTCATCCCTGATTTTGAGAAATGATTTAGACCATTTTAGAGTAGTTTTGCGAAAATATATATTGTTGTATTTACTTTTTTTGCCTCACAGGTGTGATGAAAAACATTGTGTGTGCCACGGGCGGTACAAAAATTGTGAACAAATTCAAATTCTATTCTTGTAAAAAAGTCGAACAAACTAAAATCAACTTTATTGCCTGCGAAGTGGTAAAAATTGCAATTACAAAGGACCATGCGTCAAAATTGCCCCAAGACCAACAAACATGAGAGTTAGATCATTAAATAGGTCTTTAACTTTACTTCATTTCATTATATGGGCACGAAATCGAATTCCATTGCAGAACTGAGATATTAATATATTTGTCAGCCTGAATACGAGCTAATTCAATAGAAAACCTCTGTAGATTTAGCCACTAGTTTATTTTGGTAGCTGCAGCGACCAGTGATCACCCTTATTTTGTATGTAAAAAAAAGGCTAATGTCAAAAGAAAAAAGAAACTAAGCGAGTGAGGTGGTTAACATACAATCACGTGTGCACAATCTTTTTTTTTTACACACTTCGATATCCTAATGATTAACGACCAGTATCTCTGATCTATGAGCTATTCATATTTTTGTCAGTGTGAATACAATCTTCACACTGACAAATATGAATATCTCAGTTCTGCAATGGAATTCATCTTGGTGCCCATATAATGAAATGAAGTAGATTTAAAGACCTATTCAACAATGTAACTTTTAGCTGTGTTGACTTTGGGGCAAAGTTCCATACAAAGTTGGGCATGGTCCTTTGGATATTTCTCTTGCATGGATGGACCTGGTCGAGGTTAAATGATCCATATTATACTTGAAGTAATCTGTGGTTAGCTTTCTCGTGTTACGAAGTCTGATTTTATAACCCGAGTATTGTACTGAAGCAAATTGTTCTGCTCGTTTGTTATAACGTATTAATGTTTGTTCTTGGAAGCTGGGCCGTTTTGTTTTTAGTAAGAGAAGGTGAATAAATAAACACTTAAGTTCATAGCAACACACGTCTGAAAGTTTTCAACTTCATCTTAAACGTCTTTGGAAAAGATTGCTACGTATAAGATATTCTTTAGTAGGTATTGCGACACAAAATGTACACAAGGAACAACCAGAACATCAAAAAATATTCCAATGTGGAATTCTGTTAAACGGTAAGTGGCAACCTTTGCCCTTGAATCGATCGACGAAAATGCCACGCCTGAACAACAGGTGGTTTATTTTGGTAGTTATCTAAACAAGCCGCGTAGATAAAGCACTCAGTGCTCCATAGAAATGGCTTCCTATTGGAAATAATTGAGCATCTTGCAGCATTGAAAAATATCACATTGCGTGAATAGCTTTTCACAGCAACATGGACAAGAGATCAGCAGATGGAAAAGAATCCTGTGTCCTTACCATTCTGCCGTGCTATTGTATATAGAAAACAGTATTTGCTATGAAACTCCACACCAAAAAATTACTGCCCTTTGCCTAGAACTTAGGCAGCTTTTTGCTATATAGTTTCATAGTAAATACTGCATTCAACACTAGTACGGCGAGTTGGTTGCGTGAGCTAACTGTACTGGTACGAGCGAGAGAGATAAAAAGTAAGGCCACAGGTATACTAACTTATATTATACTAGGTAATACTGTTAGGCGGGCGAGCTACCAACATTTTTATTGAAAATGCCATTTTCGAGATTCAGTTATTGATCCCGAACAAAAAGTTGTTAAGCATTACCACATTCACATTTTGATGGTTTCGACCCAGTTTGTCTGGTAAAATTGGTAAGGTACCTACATACATCCTCGCTACAAAAAAGTAGTTTAGTTTCTAAAGAAGAACTCCGTATTAAGCTAGTCTGGTTCTGGTCGTGGGTTTAACTGGTTTAAGTCGTCTTTCTTTTAAATAAAAACCTAGCTATGTTGGAACTACTGATAAGCACGTACAAGCCTACATTATTAAAATACCTGACTGCATTTTATGCAGCGAAGGAAAATGGATTCGATATTTAATTTCCACGAATCGGAACGAGGGGGCCTATACCGTGAACTTCGAGAATCCTTGGAGTTGCGGTGTCTATAGGACCTAGAAACAGCATGTTTGCCACCATGGTGATCGAGAAACATGACAAGACTTACTTAAGATTCGTGGGGCCTTATTTTATTATTCAAATTAGTTACACAGCATTATAGTTACAACACCTAGGTACTGTGAACAGTGTGAACTACAAAAGAAAAATAAGTTTTTTTAGTTTGTTTGATTTAGGCGACGTAACGACGTGGCCCCGCTGCGTCGTCTGATCCGGCGTAGAATTCGGCAGATTGCCTCGGATCGGAACTGCCGAAACACGACGCCCTTCGGCCAGAAGTCTGCACTCGCGATGGTGTCCTGCAGTGGGTGCACCACAAACGAGCTGAAGTGCACGTAGTGGCGCGACCGCAGCTGCTGCACCCTCAGCGAGTAACCTGTCTTCCGGCGGACGTTCCACCACATCGTTGACCATTGCGGAGTACTCGTAATGCAGGCGCGACACGTAGAGCGCCTTACTCGGTGTTAGGTATACTAACTTACATTGAAAAAAGTACGCAATACATAGGTCCAAACATAACACAACGAGTAGGTTCGCCTACAAAGACATATAGTCCAGTATTTCGTCATATCTCTTATTACAATGCATTAAGGTGGAAAACTGGATCCTTGTAGTCGAATACTCCGTGCGAGGACATAGCGTGACAATGGGCATGCCGTGACCACAACATAACCTCGCTCGTCCTACACATACGAAAAGCTTCCACACCCACGGATCATGAAACACAACACATTCATCATTCTTAAATAAAAAAACTGACCAAGTGTGAGTCGGACTCGCGCATGTAGGGTTCCGTACCATTATCAACATTATCAAGCGTATACCTGTTACCATTATCAATGTCGAGCATAAACGAGCAAAAAATGATTTTTGATATTTGGGAGTCTTAAAAATCTATTTTATTGTAGTTAGTAGTATCTGTTGCGAGTATAATAGCGGCAACAGAAATACAGCATCCTGTGAATGATTCAAGTTTTTATTACGGTTCACGAGATTCAGCCTGGTGACAGACGGAGTACGGACAGAGAGCGGAGCCTTAGTAATATGGTCCCGTCTTACCTGTTGGGTACGGAACCATAACAATACATTGGAATTCACTTTTGTCGATAGCCATCTTGTGGTAGGTATACTTAAACTTATTTAAGTTCCTACTGCGACCTACATGTACCTACATACTTACAACAGCATTTTAGCCAAAACTGAGTGAAGACCGTTCCAAAATTCTTTCGCTTTATTTCGGTGGATAAATATGAATATAATAGAAACGTAGCTATCTCTGCGCTTCTGATGGATGTGTCCGTAATTTACTTTTCACGTTCCTTCCTCCCAACCCGGCCTAATGGCGTCGGCTAATTTAGTTTCTTTTACGAGTGAGAACTGTTACATACTGTGTTTACATTCTTGGATCAAAAGAATGGTTTCACGTTATTTAAGGTACATATATGTAATCATTTAAAAAATATTTGGCAATTTCAATACTATGCACTATTATACGTAGGTACACTAGATACCAAAAAACTAAAAAAAAACTCATAAATATGTCCCAGTGACCTGTAATTCTGTGTAATAAGAACGTCGTACATTATTTATAAGAGGATTGTTTCGATACATATTTAACTTTCTCGTTTTTTGGACTCTACGGTCAGTAGGAATCGGGATATTCGGAACCAGTTTTTGAAAAACCTCGTAATAGCCCAATATTTGAAAGTTTTATATTTTTATGTGAGTAACAACATCGTATATTGAAATGATGACTCCACTATTACCGAGGAACGAAAAACAACGAAAAAAGGACTGCCTTCGATTTCGACTTTTGAAAAGAGAAAATACCGGTTGGTACCCGATCCCTGACTGTCAGACAGAGAGTCGTCCTCCTAACAAAGTGTAACAAAAACAATGACTCAGCGTATTTTGATTACACCCTTTAACGGATTACCTGCAGTATTTTATTTATTGGAATAAATTAATTCTGTAGAGCACGAAACTGCATGATAATAATATACAAGTTCACCTTACTTCATTGACTTAAGATGAAATCAGAAAAAAAACATCCCAGCCCGACCCAAAGCCATCAATCAGAACGAATATACATATAAAGTGTTGTACACGGCGAGCAGTCATAATCGTCGACAGCGCACATGAATTTCTGACAGTATTTAAATGTTGTTCTATACAGGGATTACAGGGTGACAGTAAAAATCTATCTATTAATAAATATTTAACAACATTTTCTGTAGGCTCTGTCTCTATAAGCTTACTTGAATAAATAATAGTTTGACTATTCTGTAGACATGGTCCTGTTTAGGTTGACTCATATAACAATTATGACTTGTAAAAGTTATAAACTATTTATTTTTGGAGGATAAAATAGCAACGTCATTCATTCTATCTGCGGCTATTAGTGAGCTGAATATATACATGTATATTACATGATAAATTAATTATTATAAGGATTACCCAAATTTATTGTAGGAATTAGGAATGTTGTACTTGTTGTATGTATAGTACTGCATTCCTACAAGGTTCAACTTTGCCTCTGACCTGATGACATTGCAATATTTGCAATAACATAGGTACTCGTATTATATTAGACGGCGTTCGAAAAGATCAGAAAAAGTTTTACTTGCATCACAGTCCAATTCATAAATAAGTATACAAAAGTATACCTTACTATAACGAATTAAGGTGAAGAAATGTATCTGCATTTATGCAATCTACAAGTACAACGCTGAGTCCTTGAGAGCCAGTTTTCGATGGAGATTTCATGTATGGGCTCGAAATTCCACACAACCTGCCTATATACAGGGTGTTTTTTTTTCGACCGTTCAAATTCTACGTAGTGAATGTGTAGGTCATACTGACCAACTTTTACTATGGGGACAAAGTCGAAATCGCGAAAAAAAAATCAGCTGTTTCATACATTTCGGCCGGCGTAATGCCGCCAATTTGTATGAAACAGCTGATTTTTTTTGAAAAAAAAAACACCCTGTATATTACCTACTGCCACAACAATTGACCACTGTAGACTTTATCCCGCTATACTCGTAATGTGGTATGCGAGTAGTTAGTTTACGAGTACTATTGTAGTAACTAGTAAATATGATACTTACTAAGTTGCAAAGCAATTTCGATCTGTGTTAAGCAGAATTTTGTCTAGTCTCAGCAAAAAGATCACAGATCTGTGATCAACAAAATCTGACTCTTGTGTCAAATAACGGTGAGGCTGAATTTCCCGTCAACCCGATTCAATGTATAAGTTTGAGAGATTCTCGAGGATAGAATATTAACCTGTATGTAACCTGAGTCGGCGAAAGAATGTGTTCACATAAATACACGTAGTTTTGACGAACATTAATTTGACACGACAGCTTGGCTAGAACTCGTTGAATGTAATGATACCTACCGTTTCAAATATCTAGTGTCCGGAATCAAGTATCTGAAGTACAGTACCCGGCGACCGGCGATATGCATTTACGGTCATTTATTTCACATGAAACGCAACTTAATAAATACAATGCCGATGACTGATAATCGTCCGGAAATCGTCATAAACGGTCAATTGTCTATCAAGAGACAGAAGCTCTTGTTTTTCAACGGACACTTTTTTTTATCATGATAAGGTATCAGATTTTCAACGACCCGATCCAACTAATTGTATTTGTTTCACTTTTTCCGCGAAGCTCAGTCCCGGCTAACTGGTTTCCACTTTAATCCAATATAAAAGCTGCCGAACAAGCTCGAGCGACATTGCGCGGTACAAAAGGATAATTGCCACATTTTTTTGGAATTGTTTCACCATTGAAAGCCTATGGGCAATTACTAATGTACATAACGTAGACGAAGAAGTTTTTGTCTCTAAGCAACCACAGCGATGCGGTTTGAGGACTAGTTCCCAACTTCACATTACATTGTAGTCTTCTAACCAGTACGGTAGTGTGACGAGTTTTCAAGACGAGACAACATCTAGGCTTAGCTCTACTGATGCAAAAAAGTCGTTGTCATAATAATCATTTCAGCTGTTATCTCCAACTGTCCAAGTGCGCCATTGGGCCCACTTCTGAACAAATCGCATCCAGAAGAGATCCTCGCTTTTCCGAATATCAATTCCGAGTCCAACCCAAGAAGCGTTATCCTAATCCAAAAGCGAATCCGTCAACATCTTATGCCACCATCCACCCCCCTGGCAACATGTTGGTCGTTTGTAGGTCCTTTTTAACTAAAATAGGTAGGACGGGCCTTACCTATTTTAGTTACAAAGGACCTCGTATCTATTTAAACTGGTTTCGGCCTTCGCTTTCGCCTCGATGCCCGGCAAGATTGGAATCCCTGGTTCACTTGCTCCGGGAGGTGGCCGGGCGTGACGTCATCAGATGGCCGGCCGACTGTGAACAGAACAATGGCATGTAACCCGCCCCACCACTTGGGCCGATTTGTTTATGCTGGTTAGCGACTGGGGTAATTTTCTGTTCTGGTTACTAAATTGAATAACATTCTTACGTTAAATTTTAAACTCATTGGATGTCTCACTCACGGACTCACGTAATGTCAGGGTACCTAAATTAACCCAAAATGAACCCGCTTAGCACAAAACCGCTTATCGCAAACCACAGCCCAGCTGTGGAAATGTTAACTGCGGCTCTATCGAGACCTACTAAATACGCAGATTTCGGGGATTTTTCTCTGTCACTCTAATGACGCCTTCGTTGGAGTGACAAAGACACATCCCCGTAATTAGCAGCAGGCCTGAGGGTATTGTGCGTCTCCCTCGCACTTGGGAATTTTTAAATGTGAGAGGGAAGCAAGAAAGCAATATGGTTCGTGGTTCGTAATAGACCCTCGGGATTTTATTTTATATCGAATATACTGCACTTCAATGTAACCAACTGAACACGTTCATTATACTTTGCGGATTATTAATTGGCGACCAGTGACAGTACTATTTCTGTTACACTTGCCAGTACTAGGTAAGAATGAAAGAGATAGCATTATGTTTATAATCGCCAGATTATTTTGCGGTAAATAATATCGCAATATTCGATCAATCTTCTCGATGTCTCGATCGATATAATCCAGGTACTCGACGGTTGGAATCGGAGGCTTATATAAATAAAAATACCTGCAGAAAATAGTCGGTCTTACGTTTAAATAGGACACTTCATGCATAAGGCGTATTTTGGAAGGGCTCACAAGTCTCACAGCCCATCTCAGCCAATAATCTTTTCAAGGTAAAATATTAATAAAACCTCTGCTACACTGCCCACATTTAAGGCATTTGCTGCCAGTGTCACTGTACACTTTTAAAATACTCTGAATTTGGCAATGTATTAATAAAATGAGGATGACAGCCACATCAATCGTCATGATCTCAAGTTCAAACTGACCTCAAATTTAAATTGCTTGACTGATACAGCGTGCTTTCTTTTCAAGTAACTCAACAAAATGCCTCTCACTGGCCCAACAAGAAGGAAAATGTACGGAACCGCCATTACGCAAGAGGTCCGAGCCTTCGGAGAATATTAAAAACGAAAGTTAATGAAATTACGGAAATATGCGGCGGCATAACAATGAAGGATGGGTCCAGTAAGACGATATTGCGATATTCACTAAGTAAAATTAAGTACTTGGCCTTCATATTTTACGATCTGGGTTTCCGATTCGTGGAATTATCTTGACATTGAATGTTATCTGTCTGTAGATAGATGATATTCAAATATCGTCATCTTAAAAATAAAACTATAAAAATTTGATGTTCATACTTCACGTTCGGACGGAACATGTTTGTCGTAGATATAGTACGATTCTTTCTGTTTTGTTGCATTTGGTTCAAAGAAAATAAGATCAGACACCTAACCTTTATGAGGAATCGGAGACATGTGGACGCATTTTTGGCCAAACGGAGATCTTTCGTTTCACATCGGCCTGTTATGTTAACCTGATTTTTTTTCGGCACATTCAGAAAAATCATATACATACTAGATAACCCTTAGTAGGATAATTTCTTGTCTTACTGCACAAACATAAATCGTGCATACTATTTCACTTTAAGACTCATATAACGATAACAACAACTTGATTAAGTTGCCTACAAAATGTGGAGAAACTTTCAGGAAAAAAAAGCGCCTGAAAGTATTATCGCCAGACATGTAAACTAGAACAAAGAACACTGTCCAGACTATAAATATCCAAGTATAAGTACACAAAGGTACATCTATCAGCGACAAATCTTCGCCACGCACGCACAAGGCGTGTCATCGGTGTCGACTAATTTACTTCAAACCTAGCGTGATTAAAATAATGTAACGCAATTGCCAACCGGCCCCTAGCTCATAGTACTGCGAATGTTAACAAAAATAACTTTATGGCTTTAAAATTGTGTTTTATTATGAGCTGTGTAAAATTCTAAAAAAAATATTTCAAATGAAGACGCGACTAGTGAGTGAACGTTAATTTTATTTACTTATTTTTTGCGGTTAGTACGTATCAGTATAAAATTAGAGCTACTACTTAGCATTACATGGTTGATTTATATAACGCTGTTTTGAAGAATTCTCTAAATTGCAGAATTTTAGTAGTCCACCCACAAGATGGTCAGGCCATCTTACGAAGGGGAAGTCCAAAGGGGAGGCCCATGTTCAGCAGTGGACGTCTTACGGCTGAAATGTTGATGATGATGCTGACTTACTTTATTGTAGTACTAGTCCTGGGCGAGGCAAGTTAGTTTTAGACAATTTTTGAATGCAGTTTTGTTTCTTTTTCTTTTTAAAGATAAAGAATGTCCCCTTCCCCTCCTAGCAAAATGAGCCAACTTAAGGATTTAAGATAACTAGTATTTTGAAAAATAAGTCACGCTATGTTACTTACTGGTTCTTATCAGGTCAGTTGTGTAGGGTTAGAACCGGTAGTAGTTTCTTTTTTTCCTTGCTATTGCATCAGACGATTCAGAAATGCTTGTTAATAGTTAAGCTTACTTGAATAAAGAATAGTATGATTTGATTAATACATATAGTACAGTGATGGGTCGTTCCCGGTAACGGCGGTAACTTACCCAGCACAGTATGGGGGAATATTCCCAAATGGAAACTTTCCCCATAGTAAGATTGGGAAATTATCGGGAACGACCCATAACTAAATACATAGTCTCATTAGTCTCCCTCCACGGCCGACTTATTTTTCCACATAATCTTTTCTGAAGTGTGTTAAGAAGCTAGTATGCACTTGCACATGCACAAGCGCAGTAGGGCAGCATCAACGGTAAAGTAGCCGGAAGGCATTACGTGACCGGTAGCTGTGAGCCGAGACCTGCCATTATACTAGATGAGGCTGCATTAACTGAATGCAACTTCAGTTTCGAGCAGTCATCTACGTATTCTATAGAGTATTGGGACAGTCAAAGGCAAAATAGGGTGTATCTAGGTGTGCACTTTGATTCTGTTTAATAAGAACGTCGTAACATACTTATTTATAATACGATTCTTCCGACACATATTTTTGCACTTGATTGTATGTTACATAACGAACTTGTTTCAATATTTTGCCTATCTGTGTATCACTACATAATATAAAATAAAGTCACTTTTTCTGTCCCTATGTCCCTTTGTATGCTTAAATCTTTAAAACTACGCAACAGATTTTGATGAGATTTATTTTAATAGGCAGAGTAATTCAAGAGGAAGGTTTTTATGTAGGTATAGTACCCGTGCGAAGCCGGGGCGGGTCGCTAGTTGTTGTGTCAAGTGCAAAAATAAGTATCGAAAGAATCCGTTCATAAATATGTTACGACGTTCTTATTACACAGAATTAGAGTGCACTGGGACATATTTTTGAACGTTTTTGTATACCCCTAATTTTGTCTTCGACTGTATATAATTATAAATGACCGTATTTTTTCCGTAGGTAACACTTGTAGAAAGTCCAAACCGAAATGAACTTGCCAAAAACAGTTCCATTAACTTAGCAAGCCGCTAAATATTGATTGTCCCTTTCGCTCTTATAGACATATTGGTAAAACGGAAACGGACAAACAATACTTAGCGGATTATCAAAACCGAGTTTTTAATGAAATTTAGTGCTTAATTGTCGTTACGTACCTGACTACCCTGTGGCTATGAATCTGAGTAAGTATCCCTGAAAGTAAAAAACCTCATCTATCCTTGTATTGTACTCACCTATATTGTAAAATATTTCCCTATATGGAACAAGCCATACAGATGTAAGTAATAAATTTGATAATTAATAAAGCAAGAAGGTCGAAACCTTTGATCGATCTGCCCTTTCTTATAACACTTAACTAAGTTGATCCAAATTAAATAGGCTATAAACTATAAATGAATGCCGCCGTATTAGAATCGGTCCGTGTATTCTGCTTGGCTACCGAGAGAGCGACTCAAGAACCAGTCAGATGTGAGCTGTAGCACCACAATCAATAAACTGCGTACAAGTGCTTTTCAGCTAGAAAATGCAAACCGTTTCTTACCTGTAGAAAAAACGCGGTTATTAACTGAAATCTCATACAAATAAAATACTATTTCCAACCTTTATGTAGGAGTGGGTTCGTTTCTTGAAGTTTCAAGTTTGAAACAAAATATTGTATTGTAGACTATGACTCACTGCAGAGGCGGATTTACGTAACAGAAGAAATAGCATATACTATGGGCCCCGCGATTCAATCCTAAAAAACTTCCTGGCAGTAAAAAAAGTAGATCAATAACTCCCAAAATAGAACGAAACTAAATTCAATGTCCGGAAGGATGGCTAAATGTGCCACTAGAAAAGGACCATTTTTTCCATGGTATTTTTTTTTAACAAATCTAGATTTTTAGAACAAATACCTACATATAACAAAAGGCTCTACAGCTCAGTCGATATTAAAGTTGTGTTGTGCGAGAAGAGAGGTTTATGGGGAAATGCACTACCAATAATCTGACTGGTGGAAATGAACATGTTACGTAGAGCGATAATCATTAAAGACACTAGATTGTCAATAATGTTGCTCGTGAGTGATAACCGTGACGTCTCGTTACCTAATAACCCTTTGTTAGGAACGGGTTACAAATGTGGTTCATGCTGGATTGCTCCCGATCTCGGCGTGTTCTGTTCACAATTGGAACGTCACCATTGATGGCTTTGATCCCCATCGTGACTCTGCATGAGACGGGCCATTTATACAATACAGGGGTGAGGAACTGTGTGGAGTTTCTCACGCACGGATTATTCTCGAACACCTATTGTCTTGAGATTAGGCTGGGGACTAAAAACTATTCTTTTTTGAAATATGAGTAAAATATGACCTGATTTGTTGAGCTATCGTATCTATTGCAGTAGCAATTAAATTATCATAAGAATATGATAGGTGTTTGTCGTAACCAATAGTTCTTACTGGAAAGGGGAATTAGTTTCCATGTATCTCACAATTTATGCCGGTGGAATAAATGCTTAATTTAAAACTCGAAAGTTTCATGGAAAAGAAACTTGAAATAAGAGTAATTATGCAAAAACTGTCCAGAAACTAATTACTAAAGCAATGTGATATTGTTACTCGGAATATGTAACTGTTAAAACTTGTTCTGAAATATCCACTATTCAAAAATATAGTGCATCATTTGTTTTAAAATCTGCAAACGGAGAATGCAATTTCCATAACGACGGTGGAATTTAATTGAAAATTCGTCGGATGCGAGAGAGTAGCATGAAATATTTATACGTGTTTTAATGGAGTGGAAAAGGGAAGGCAGTTATGTTGACTTGTTAAAACAGTTTACTCTGACGAATGGTTATTTGTTTTACAAGGAAACCAAGTTGTCTCTCGTGCTCATATTGAGAGCCGAGCAAATTAAAGGTTTTGTATTACAAAATAAAAGGTTTGTGTGGGTTTTCACTGTTTGGACAGTGATAATATTTTTTGGCTTATGTGGTGAACAGTAAGTAACATACTTCAGTATTCAACATTTCTAAATCGATTTATGTAATTAAATTTTAGGCAAACTGTATTTTTTGAAACTTTTATAAAACATTTTGACTAAATGATTCTAATTCTTATGTATTCAATGAAAAGCAAAATTGTTTACAAAGTGGTTGATTGATTTGGGATATAGGTATGTTTAAAGATGCGTTCAAACCAAAAGAGCATTCGCTATTCTAACCCCCCACTCTACGAAATTCGATCGTTACACAAAACGTGATTGGTTGATTTCGTAGAACGGGGGATAGAACAGCGAATGCTCTTTTGGTTTGAACGCACCTTTACACAACTACCTTTGCATATTCACCAAACAAACAAATATTTTAGATCATAAATACCTACAATCGTGCCAAAAATCATCTCAAAAATGTTTTTTTTTAGGAAAAAGCTTTACCTTCTTAAATGCGAGCGTAATTACATATTTGCAATTTAGGAAACAGAATCGGCATTGAAAGATCACAATTTGACGGCAAAATTTGATGGAAAACTCCTTGACACTTGTATACTTTTAGTAGGTATTTATACGGACCGCACCGTTTTCTACTAGGGTAAAGACCGGATGCTTTATCACCGCTGCATGACTTTATGTTCTAGGAATATACTAAATTGCCCCAGTTAAATCCACTTGATATGAATTCAACCGGAAATTGACGAAAACTATTTTTGTGGGTGGATAATAGCCGCGTGTGAATATGAGCCGTAAAATCGGGGGAGTTATTGTATTGTGTTGCGCTATTTATATGATGGTGTATGTATAATACATATATGTATTATAATTGAAGTGAACGTCAAAACAAAGCAAGTACGGTTAACGATCAATTACCATGAAATAAAACTATGAAAACGGATAAACTCGCGTATATTAACTAATTTCGTTTCGAACACTTTACAAGGTTCGTGGTCTGCGGATGCGAGTTTATCCGTTTTCATAGTTTTATTTCATGTGTAATCCTCGCGGTAACCGAAGAAAATATTATGACCAATTACCAGTTACGAAAAATTTATACATTTATAATCTATGTAGGTACCTGATTATTTTGTGAGCAGAAGTTAGTGAGAATTGTATTGGAAATAGTAAACTTATCAAGTCACCAAATTTGTTAATCTACACGAATAAGATATATCCGTTATTTTATTTAAAAGTATTAAAAAAAGTGCTGTCCGCATAAGTTCTAAATACATTCTCCCACTGGAATGTCCAGAATCAACTCCGACGCTACGTATGAGTTTTTAGTCTCAACTTTCGCAATCCTTTCAAATTGTACCTAAAAAGATTGTTGTAGGATTGCGAAAGTTCAAATAGATGTACCCAGTTTACCCTACTAAAATAGAAAGTTTATTGATAATGATAAGCCCCGTCTAGTCTAATTAGAGACGAAGATCGTCCAAGTGAAAATACAACGGGTTTTGCCCGCTCACTGTCATTTGCTCCAGGGTCGGGTTTCACTCATCAATA
>JALPQI010012819.1:0-42934 GCA_025490895.1 Thaumatotibia leucotreta | reverse complement strand
GTAAACTAAATTGATTCATTTCAAACTTTGTCATAACGTCATTATTACACCACTAAAATCTCAGCCATTACACCACACATACGCTAAGTGGATAATAAAAAGCGAGTTTTCCACAATTAAATAGGTCCATCGCGACAAATTAGCGACGCGACAACAGCACATGTCATAACATGCGTACAATTACCTACTAGCGCGGTGAAAGCCAAAGAAAAATGAGACAATGCTGCGATTATCGGGCATTTTCGAAATTGCGCCGGCGCCGCTGTTTGCACAACGAGGTGGTCAACACACGTGGTAGGCAACTAAATAAACGTATTTTTATTGTGTAATAGTAACCGACAGCATACATAAATAATTAATAAATATCTTGGGACATCTTACACAAATTGACGTAATCCCCCGGTAAGCTCAATGAAGGCCTGTGATGTGGGTACCAAGCGACGATATAATAATACACCGTGTTTTTTTTAAATTCCGTTAAATTTAACAGGCTGCTTGGTACGTTAATTGGAGCTACCTGGTATTTAGTCGAACTCGAAAAACTTTTTTTTTTTCACACATAATAAATGAAATGGTAAGTGTGAGAGAACCTTAAGAATAACACAAAAGTTAATTTCAGGTGACTGACGGCGCATGTCAAAATAAGTAGCATTAGAATATAATAAAGATTGTAACACACTTGTTCAGTCATTAAACTTATTTTATTAATAACTAAATAACAGTAAGAGTAAATAAGATTCCCTTTAATTTAACGGAAATCATACATAACGGATACATATAGATGCAACGACAGCCACGATCATATCATATTTGTGATAAATAAACTGACAAATACTGCCCTCGCTGGGATTCGAAGCTTCGTAGGGAGGATCACTACCAACTAGGCTATGGAGGCTGATAAGGCTATGGAGGCTGATAAGGCTTTGGAGGTTGATAAGGCTATGGAGTCTATCGTTTGAGAACTCATATCATTATAATGTATTATATTATCATAATTTCAACCGAAAGACGTCTAATGCTGGATATGTCCATTATGATCATATTGATCATCGAGGGAAGCATATGAACAGTCAAGAGCAAAAATAAGTGATCATTCTTGTTCGATTATAGACCTTATTCCATTGTGATAAGGCACAAGGTGCTCACTTACTTTTGCTCTTGACTGTACCTCTTGCTCGCCTATTTTTAAATAAATAATTATTAAATACGTATGTACACCGATTTGTCCTTTAGACGATTTATCTATTCTTGTCTGCAATAGATCGTTGAACTACCCAACTTTCTAATAAAAGTATCAGGTAGGTACTTGCTCAGATTTTTTTTCTATTTTTCTAAAGAAAAAATACGATAAACATTAAAACGCTTTGACATTTTAATATCCGTTGAGAAAATCGAATATTTTCTACGGCGTAAGAGGCGGGCAAAAATGTCAACGCCATAAAATATTAGTAAATTTGTATCACAGATAAAATATCGATATTACGTCCATTCTGCTAAAAATTATTCATTGAAATACTTAAAATCTCTAATTATATTTAGATCCAGTATTTAATTCTTCGTTGATTACTGTGCTTCATAGTCACTGTAAATTTAAAATCTGATACATTTCAAAGATAGAGAGTAACCTATGTATTGTTAAATTGTAACCAATATCTTCCCTGAATTCTCTAAAATCTTGTTAATTGTTCGACAATTGCTTACATAACGTTGAATTGAAGGGACGCTTATTGGATTGTATTACAGCTGGAATTGTATGCCAACAGAGAATACCTACAATAATTATTATAGCTTGGTTCATGGTTCTGTTATTAAGTATTGTAAGTATCATGGACTTTTGTTATCGGAAATATACCTACAGTAACCTAACGTATGTAGTGTTAGTAAGTACTAAGGCTCTTATTTATATGTATATAAAATAAAACTCATATTTTATTTGTTAAATGTGTCTCTTACAAACAGTCTTTTCTTAGACATATTAAATATTCAGACATAATAAAAATTCTTAAAATGTAAACTTTATAGTTACAAGCCAGTGTGCTACATGCACACTATATCACACAAGAATCATTATATCAATAATAATTATTCTAAAATCGATTTCCACCTAGCCTTCAGCAATTTAGATGCTAATGAGAAAAAAGCCGTGAATTGAGTTCAGCCGGAAATTAAATTAACTTGCGGCTGGAATATTCAGATTTTTTGTACGAAGCTGCTGAATTATTGAATGTTCAACAAGTGCTCTGAAATATTCCTAAGAGCAATCGGAATGACAATTTATTTATACATTCTGATGAAATTAGTTACGACTTAGGTATATCTTGATTCATTTAATTATTTATCTAGCTAAAGTAGGTTTGATTAAAGCCATAGCTTAAAATTAATTAATAGATTTGGGGTTTATTAAACATCGGACCTGAATATTTCTATTGTACTGCATAAAAGTTCAAACAATTATTCTTCTAATATTTTCTTCGGTTACCGCGAGGATTACTCATGAAATAAAACTATGAAAACGGATAAACTATAAAGACGAACCCTGTAAAGTGTTCGAAACGTCGGAATGAAGTTAAAGTTAATTAATATACGCGAGTTTATCCGTTTTCATAGTTTTATTTCAATTATTATTCTGTAGAATTTTCTGGGATGTATTTACTATTCCTAATATATTTTGGACTTCTCCTATACAATGAATTATTAGGGTCTCGTAGCCAAAATGGCTTAAACGGAACCTAGGGGTATGGTTTTATCCGTCTGTACGTCTGGCCGTCTGACTGTCTGTCACAGTCGACTTACTGGGAAACTGTAAGTAACTACAACAATAATTTTTGGTTAGGCTATGAGTCGAGACATCTAGTTATTACTCAACAATATTCATAAATCCAAATAATCCGCGATCTGCCGATCATAATTCTATAGCGAAATGCTAAATGGTTTTCGTAATGTTCCTTCAATAATAGTTTCAATAAAATGAAATCACCCCGCGTCCGCTGGCAACCCGCCGGCAACAGCTGTTCGAAGTTCAGTGCAGCGCCTCAATAGTTCCTACTCCGAGTTCCCTGCCAGTTGGACTCGTAAACTATTATGGCAAACTCCCTCAACTTTTTCCGATAAAGTCAAGCAAACTTCAGCTGCAGACTTACGACAATTCTAAGTGAAACCGATAAATGAAAATACGTAGAATTATACTACAACAGCTTCCAATTGTAATTCCTAATTGACTGCAAAATCGTAAAATAATGTATATGGCAGGCAGAACGACGATTACAATGATGACTAGAAACCGCTGTCATGAGACTAGAGATAATCTTTTACGAGTACGTAATGAATGCACTCGTAAAAATTGTAGCACCAAAAGAATTTCATACGTGTACAATGCACATGGACATCATCCTCCGATGATAAGCTCGTCAAATCCGAGAAGGACAAATCTATTATGTCAAGTTATTCCTTATAATATGTAAATTCCTCGTCTCGAAAGTTTCCGATTTTATGGGCATATGGTATTTCGAATATCACATTGATCTAATATGTAGAATCAAGAATTGTGCAGTTACTCACGTGAATTTTTTTATTCCTGGAATGACTGTCGACTTAAATGACAGGAGCAATTTAATTGATGTTTTATCCTTTATATTACCTCGTCTGCGTAGGTATTTAAATGTCGAAAAAAATATATTAACCTACATAAAACGAATTTATGTCTGTACGGTCAACATAAAACGTAGTAACGTAAAACTTACCGATTTTATTCCGCGGTAATTACTGTTTGTTGTGTTAATTTTTGTTGACTGTACAGACGTTATTTCTTAACCGTTAAATCTATGAAATAAATACGTACCAATTTGAAATTAGCGGAATGTGTTCCTTTAATTATTTTTGCAACATAACATCATAGACAATAGTGAGAAGACTTCGCAGGGAATAAAGCGAAGATAGAAGATAACCTAATAGCAGAATGAGGCTGATTAGTACATTAAAAGATGATCTACTACTTATCTATACTAGCCTTGCATAACGACGTGTTACGTTGAAATAAGGTCGGGTCAAAGTTCGGCAATTCAATAGGTACAACTATTTGTATACAGAGTGTAACAATGAAACCTAGCGGTGATCTTTTAGTGGTACATGCAGAACCAACATGTAATAGGAGGAAAATATATTTATCTGAATAAAACATTTTATTTAATTGGGATTGATCGTTTGAGACCTCTTCTATAAAAAAACAAAGATATTTTTTCACGTAAAAGTTTTTCTCTTGCTCGCTTTTAGTCGGAGTACCTAAATACGAGACATAACATAATGGACCATTAAAGGGGTTTCTAAAATATTTTGTTACACCTTGTGTAAGGTATAACGCTAACCAAGTATCAAGATCGAGCATGTCAGCGTTGTGCTTAGCTCTTTGAAGGATTACCTACTATTTACCTTTTACCTAGCTGACTGATCCCACCAATCTAAATCAAACATAATACCACTCATACCCGTATAACGTTGGTGCTCAAAAAAATGTAACCATTTAGTGAATACCAAAACAGTGATGCTTCTGCACGTGCAGTCGGAATTGCGTAATTGAATTTATACTGCATTTACACTTTCCTAGAATTTACTGTTGTTTTTTACTCTCCTACGTAACAAACGATCTTGCTAATAATTATTAACTGCGGTTTTTGAACACGTCCCACTGTAACCGCGGAATGGAAAGAATATTGCTTTGGCACATCATCTCGCAATTCGTGTTGAACCGGGCTTTCTCTGTGAAACTGGTGATTAGGGACATCAATAATAGCAACCTATTCGAAATGTGCAATAAAAATCTAGAAAGTTGCACGAAGTATAACTTGTCAAAAAAATGGTTGTACGAAACAAATGATCCTACAGGTTTGAGACCCCTTCAGATTCTAAAAGCAAAGCAAAAATAAATGTATACAACTATTCGGACGTTAGGTGATCTTGGTCGTTTTTTCTTTGGTATATGATATCTAATATTTATAATTATTCTGAAATTTAAAATATATTACATTTTTGGGGGACAAAACGAAATTCCCGTTTTCGTAGTCAAATACACTGAATACTAAATGGGCTACCTTATTTCTTTGAATGCCAAGAACCACAAAAGTCGCATGTTGTCATGCCTACCACGCCAGCGGCCATTAAAGTTGTTATCAAGTATGCTGTCACAGTCTTTCTTTCTGCTAGATAAGGTTTATTTTCGTTGTTCATTAGTAGAGAAACATGCGTGTATGTTACATTTTAATCCGAAAGGGAAGTTTAAAAGGTTAACAGGATCACCAATAGGTAGTTTTGTTACACCCTCCTGTATTTGATGCGGATTATGCTTTTATTGCTTCAACATTATGATTTGATGTTACTGATAATTATTAAAAAGTCAAAAGTGCAACAATAGTTCGAACAGAACTGTCGCTTGGACTGGTACCCCCGGGTCCGGGGTCTAATGTCGCACGGCTTCATATTTGCTTAGAATATTGCACTCGCTTCTGTTCCCATTCCAGATTCTTGTTTATACCTACATGGGTATATAGATAGGGCAGATGTCGTGTCTAGGCAAAATTTTGCATATCCGCTGCTGGCATGAAGTACTGGCTAGTTGTGACGAAATCTAGGGCACAAAAGTGAAAGGGCGAGCTGAGGACATTAACTGTTGCGAATAAAGTCGCAAGTCCAAGTCATAATGTGATGTTAGGTAACCTGATATCGGTTATCGATACCAATATTCAAATGTCAATTAGGTGTTCGTAACATGGTATAGGAATATTTAGGTAAAATCTACATACTTAAACAAATTCGCTCGCAACATAAGATGAGCAACCTTATTACTGTACCTTACTGGATATTTCTCAAATTGCTGTGTGACCTGTCAAAGTCATGTACAGAACTTAATTAATTTATTTTTTCAAACAAACTTAATTTTCTCTTTTCATATAAAACAACTCACAACATATGATGTCAAGCAGACAACAATATTATGTCATGTACCTAAACACAAAAGGAATTTATCGTGCTGATAGGAGATCTTATTGCAACTGTAAGATTGATCAAAAAGTTTGTTCAATGGATTTGCTTCAATATTTGGACAATGAGTTATTCATTATTTCGCTATTTTTATTTGCAATTAGTAGTATCTTAAACGTGTGTGTTATCATTACTCTGGTTAAATTACGTATACAAGTAACTCAAAAAATATAAAATCGAATTGAGAACCTGCTCCTTTTTTGAAGTCATTTGTAAAGAATTAAGAGCTAACCTTAAAAATAAGACAGCAAAATAAACATAATAATAAGTACTCAACCACTAAAAACTATATTTTTAAAACTTAGACTTAGCCTCTGTATTCTGTTTTACGCACGAATTCGCGATTTATCCAGTTGATTACCCAGTCGATAAGCAACGAGCAATCTGTTGCACAGACAAGCAAACTTATTGCAAGGAAAAGCTTATCTAATTGCACAAGGAATGAAACGTACATGATGATGTTAACATTCTGGTTTTGTATATTTATCGCAGCAAGTTCATCTCGGAAGTCTTGGCCTCCAAGAACTAGTCAATTTAAAAGCGTCACTGGTAATAGAGAGTCCTTGGCTATAATACAACTTCTACGGAAAGTGGAGGCACATAGACGTATGAGAATTTGTTACTACCAGACGCCATCACTTTTCGCAGATATCTGGAATAAATGTAAGCCTTAGTTACCTGTTTTCTAGCTGTCCTGTAGACTAGGCGAGCCGGTAGAGCCTCATCCTGTGTTTGCCGTTTGTCCTTGTTTCGTTCGGGCTCTTTTGTGGCTTCCTTTTCTTTCACATCGGCTGCGTGAGCGAAGAGGATTATTGCTGAAACAACCAGATAAGAAAAATTAATTTCACAGATTTATTTTTTGCTTTATTACGGCAAAAATCCACTGCGAGGCCCGGATCAACGGCAGGACATGTTTGTACAAGTGTAACAAGGTTTTATCCTGATAAAAATGTGTTGAGTTTTATATCAATTATTAAATTAAACACGTCACGTGGGGTAATAATTTACATAATATTTGTATATTTTACAGTTATACTTTAATGGTTTATTTGACGATTATTCATTCTAAATAATCAGTTATGTTATCTATTTTTGATGTTGACAGAAAACGTAATTAAAATATGGGAACATTTCTAATCATAACAAACAAATAATTTAATATGTATTCATACAACCAAATTAAAATGAAACAGGACAGATTATTACGACATACTTATCTACCTACCTATAATAATTTCGCTAATCCTTGTATATGGATTAGGTATGTAGAAATAAATATTCGAGCGTAAGTAGAGAGTTCATCCTTTGCCTTTTCTTAAAGAAGTTTCATGATATAATATACAGTGTGTGTTGGGCTTTTACGAAAAAAGTATTAACATTTGACAAATAATTAAATTGACCATACAATTAATTTTAATTCCTCCGAAAGATTAATGTAACGCGTGTACCTACTGCTTAGTTGTCAAACGTTTTGAGTGGCTGCGATCTGTCATTATCAAGTGCAAATTAACGATTCATTTTGAAGTACACTGCTTCTCAATTAACTTTTCTTATAAAGATAATTACTTTTAAAATTAGCATTTTGAATCGAATAATGTTCACGGTTTGGCTAGAAATTCGGTTTCTATAAAAGCCCGTATCATAGACACACACTGTATACATACAGTATGGTATAATGTAGTTTTCTTTGTGAAACAGTGATATATATATATGCACGAAATTCGCGACCGAAGCAGGCCTGAATACATTCGTAATTATCTATTTCAATAAACACAGCTAGAGAGGCTGGATTAGGATTCTCGTTTTCCTGGATTTTCTTGGATTTGGACGAATATTACGGATTAACCATCTCTTTGGCTTCTTTATAAGATATATTTTTATTTTGTTTGAATAAAGTTCTCTATCTGCCTATTTATGTGCCTACGATACGAGTCTTGGTTGATAGCTTTGCGCCAGGAGTCAAGAGGGACTTTTTGACTTTCCTACTTAACTTTTAACTAATTATTTATTGTGATATTATGTTTCGTGTGTTGTCTTGTTTTATATTATGTAAATTATACTATTTTCAACAGTGATTTTATTGTAAAAGAATTCATTTGATAAATTTAAAACCGTATTATTTTTTAAAATGTTATTCCTAGAATTATAACTAACGTGAGACTCAAACATATTAAAATATTATCGAACCGGGTTACTCACGTATTTAAGTCGATGATTGCTGGACATGTTTCGACCCATTAAGAGGGTTCTCGTCCGGAGTACTCTCGGCCAAAGCCCGACGCGTACTGCGGGCCTGCGCCCTGCTAGAACGGGTACTGGCCGCGGGCGGGCGGTGGTGGCGGGGGCGATGCAAAGAAAGATCTACCCTCAGTGTCACTTTTGGCCGAGGGTACTCTGGACGAGGACCCTCTTAATGGGTTGAAACATGTCGAGCAATCATCGACTTAAATACGTGAGCAACCCGGTTCGATAATATTTTAAAATGTTATTCCTTTTAAATTCATTATTAATAGTATAGTATGTCAATTGTCAATCGAGTCGCAGTTCGCCGCTGCGAGCGCTAGTGGCGCAGCTAACATCGGCTGCGTTCAATTTAAAAAATATATATTTAAAGACGGCATAGACTGAGCTACCGTTGTGTCTGTTAATGTTTAAGATTTGTTTTAAGTTTTATATGTTTTTATTTTGTACTTTTTATATCCTTTTTGTTTTTTATATCTTTGTTTTGTGGGTTTGTACGTCGTGTTGTGTTTCCTTCCGTCCCGTCGCCAAATGGTCCCTACGGAAGACCAGCGCTGGCTGAATAGCCAGCATCATGCTGAGTAGGGCCCATTTCGTGGCACTATGTTTGTATTTGTTTGTTTTCATTCTCTAAAGTGTAATGTGTAGTGTCATGAATAAATGTTTTGAGTTTGAGTTTGAGTTTATTATTTTCATCACTAACCACTTTTGGATCCTTCTTAAGAGTAATGAATATCACCACAAATCAATTGTGAAAACAAACTCAAAGGTAGAGGCAAAAACAAAATGGCTAAAAAAAAGAGATTTTTGTATGAAAAATCGCAAATAAACTATTAAATACTTACTCCGCTTTAAATATTACTAATAATGCAAATTACCACAGATATCATATAAATAAATAATAATAAATAAATATCTTGGGACAACTTACACAAATCGACCTAGGCCCACGGTAAGCTCAATTAAGGCTTGTGATGTGGGTACCAGGCGACAATATATATAATAGATAGATACATATAGTTACATATAAATACATAGACAGCCATGACCAAGGAACAAACATTTGTGATAAACAAATACACAAAGAATGCCCTCGCCGGGATTCGAACCCGGAACCTCCAGCTTCATAGGCAGGGTCACTACCAAGTAGGCTACGGAGGCTGACAAATACCATCATATATACCATAGATCAAGCAAACGTATCTACTTAGCGTGTCAAATGAACTCAGTGAAATCCACTGAGTTGTCCGTCTTTAATCGTAGCTTGCAGCTTTCGGGCGTTAAATTTTGTAAGTTGAAGTGAACAAAAACATTAATAATGCCTCCTTAAGTAATATTAATTGCAACAACACAAAAAATATGAATACTCAAGGGCCTGAGACATATTTAACCCATTCAATGCCGAAGACGCGAATTCGCGTCCTATGTATGCGTAAACGTGATGCCGAGGACGCAAATTCGCGTCCTCGAGTTATTTCTTTTTTTTTGCTAGAAATCAACTGTACTTAAAAGCTGATACCAAAATGTTATTTTATTTATGGAGGATAATATTATACCGTCGCTGGTTTCTGGATTCAATGCATTTGTAATTTTCATAATTCTTATCTCGGATGCCGAAGACGCGAATTCGCGTCCTGTGTATGCGTAAACAAGATGCCGAGGACGCGAATTAGCGTCCTTCAAGTGTGAAATAACCTAATGCCGCAGACGCGAATTCGCGTCCTTGAAGTGTGATAATATAACCTAATGCCGCGGACGCGAATTCGCGTCCATTGAAATGTTAACGTGATGCCGTGGCCGCGAATTCGCGTCGTCGCGTAGAAGGCGGCGGCGCTGCGTGATAATTAAAAATATGGGGCGTCAGCAATGAATGGATACCAAAATGTTATTTTATTTACGGAGGATAATATTATACCGTCGCTGGTTTCTGGATTCAATGCATTTGTAATTTTCATAATTCTTATCTCGGATGCCGAAGACGCGAATTCGCGTCCTGTGTATGCGTAAACAAGATGCCGAGGACGCGAATTAGCGTCCTTCAAGTGTGAAATAACCTAATGCCGCAGACGCGAATTCGCGTCCTTGAAGTGTGATAATATAACCTAATGCCGCGGACGCGAATTCGCGTCCATTGAAATGTTAACGTAATGCCGTGGACGCGAATTCGCGTCGTCGCGTAGAAGGCGGCGGCGCTGCGTGATAATTAAAAATATGGGGCGTCAGCAATGAATGGGTTAAATCATAGGCATGTAACAACTTCAGTACAAAATCTGACACGCTCGGCCGCCATACAAATGAACGAACTTGTTTCTTCTATCCAAATCTAATTCCGTGCAAATTACCATGTTAGCTTAAAAAGTTTAAATGTTATGTAATATTATGCTAATAAGTATTGTGATACAAGTTGAGAATACTAGTTACCGCTATTATTTAGTAGTTTTGAATATTTAATTCCGGAAATCATAAATAAAAACGGTTCATGAGAAATTTATTCTCGTTACAACAACTATTGAAAATATCAGACACCAAATAAAATAATAAATAAATAAATAAATAATAAATAAATATCTTGGGACATCTTACACAAATCAACCTAGTCCCACGGTAAGCTCAATTAAGGCTTGTGATGTGGGTACCAGGCGACGATATATATAATAGATAGATACGTATAGATACTTAGATACATACACAGCCACGACCAAGGAACGAACATTTTGTGATAAATAAATACACAAAGAATGCCCTCGCCGGGATTCGAACCCGGAACCTCCAGCTTCGTAGGCAGGGTCACTACCAACTAGGCTACAGAGGCTGACAATATTTCTACTATTCTACAGGTTTTGCTAAAAGGTCGGGTTTCAGCTCTCTCCCACGTTCCTGTCGCCGCAATTAAACACAACGGGAAAGATTTAATGACCAGTCTATTTTCAAAGGTCACGAGTATTTATTTTATTTTCCCCTAATTGGACTTTGTATTTATAAACATTCGTATACCACCTCGGGGCAAGTTATAGGGAGTGAATATCGATGATTAAGATATCGAAATACCTATATTAAATTTACGTCTTCATATAAAATACTGAAAATGTTTCATATCATCATAAAGGAATTATATCATTCAGTATATCGTTACTTAGTAAACATTTTCAATTAGAAGGTTTATAAATGTACTGCGGATATGGTTATTGTTTTCGTTAGAATCGAATGGTTTATCACGGCATAGGTACATACAGACGTAGAATCCTTAGCTGTCGTATTATCACAATAGTATTGGAAATCATATGGCTGTCCTTATGAGAGATTCCAATGAGTTACATGAGTATACATTGTACGAGTACCTACAGTCATATTGAATGGAGATAGAATTATAAATTTGGACATTTTGGTCATTTATGCCCTTTATTATGTATTCTACAATTGCCTTCAATTCAGTTTACAATAATAATAGCGAAAGTCTGTCTTGCAGCGCAAGCTGGTACTCTCGAAACTGTTCTTTATTAATTTGTTGTTTTGTTTTAATTTTACATACATAAACATAAATTTTCAACAAAATTGAACATCAACGCTAACAAAATGATTTCGCACATAGATCTTTGACCTTTGCGTGAAATGCCGTTTAATCCAATACCAGTTTACATAGTTAACGATAATTTGTCAACGAAAATCGTTCAGATTCCGAAGACCAAATAGTTAGACAAATCCTTTGAACTATTTAGTTCAGTATATAATTACTTGTACCGATTAAGCGAAACATCTAAGGCATGCCGATAGTTATCACAAGTTAGGGCCGTGCTGAACATGGCGCAAACAACATTTCGTTTTAAAGCTAGGTTCGCATGATCGAGCCGATACGATGATCGAATTTGTAAGTGATGATAAGAATCACACTCATTTGCATTTAATTTGTTTTGTAATTTCAGACGTGTTTCGTATTATCGTGAGGTGGCTTCTACAGAGTGCCCTTTTAAAAACTTGTTTCATTGATGGTTTTAAAATTGTGCTGAAGGGAATAGATTTCGTCGTTATTTTATGATAAAATGTTTGAAATGTACTTTGAAAACCTGTTAAGATAGTACCGTTAGGTAACTAGCTATATTTTAGGTAAGTACTAGACATAAGCTTTGAGGAGTTTTAAACAAACCCAACGTGACCTTTCAAGATTTACCTACCTTTACTTTAATCTAAGCATTCCTGCTGTAAATGCTCATTTCTAGTTAGATATATTATACCTAGATACTCGTAAATCGGTTGTGGATATCATAGTAAATCTAATAGTTAGTTATAATAACTACTATTTATTGAATATAAATTTTAATACAAAATTTTATGTCAATAAATGTACAGTAATCAAGTCATAAATAGCATCATTATGTTACCATATCATGGACAGATTAAATAGGTACTATAGGCAAGTTGAAATCCTTGGATCGTTTCATTACGTAGGTTTTATAAAATTAATGCCCGTAAAAATGAGCATTATTCATTAATAACCACATAAGCTTCAAAATTTAATATAAACTTTAGCTACATCGTTAAAATACTTGGTACTAAAGGCTGATGAATTATAACAATTATAAATGCCAAAACCGTCACGAAGACCGGTTATTAACACTCGTTTATTACAGCATATTAGAGCTAAGTAATTAATAAACGTAACATGTTAACGAAATAGATGGGTACACTTTTTGATGAATGGAAAATGAGATTAAGTGTGAAAGATTTGTGTATTGCAACTGAGCTTACCCGTAGTTGCCCTAGTTCTCATGCCTGTGCCAGTAATGATCAGCAAACCTAAAGTATCACTTAGTTTACTTAGACACGAATGTAAATAGGTACTTATAGTAAACATAGTTTATATCTAATGGCAATCATAAGCGTGTATACAATTCCAGGTGCTAAAAAATATCAAATAATATACCCACCGTACCACGTAAACTTACGTTTAACTGTTATCCTGACCTTTCGGGCATAACGTTACACCCGTGGTCGCAGGCAGACTCTGCCACTGCCTCTGACAGAAGTCTGCCTGCAACCACGGGTATAACTTCATGCCCGAAACGTCAGGATATAATGAAACATAAGTTTACGCGATTAAGACCCGTTTGTCTTTAAAATATGAGTGATAATCGTGAAAGTTTAACCCAATATATCTACCGTACCACCATGAAAATTGTGTCCCGATTTTTATACCCACCTTATTCGCGCCATTGTACTCGTATGCCGACAATCGTCTACGTACGAATAACAGAATTTCGTTGAAAAAATGCATTGCCACAAATATGCTAGATATTCCGTTACATCTACAATTTTAAGAAGTAACATTCCACGTTCATGATTACCCTTATAAATCTTTAATGCGTACCGCGATTTTTACGTATCATAAACCAAGTACCTACAGAATAAAACTCTCTGAAAGAATTGTTTCCTCGTATAGAAAAGTCGTTAAAGAAAAGTTGTTTTCCGGTATGAGCATAATCCAATCGTGGAGACTCAGTAACTTTTCAGCTCAGTAAGTCTAATAAACCGAAATTATATTGCTTGGCAAATATATGATCCTCCATTTCGAGCGTAAGGCTGTTGCCACACTAGCGTTTTTTAAGCGTCACCTTCGACTACCATCATCCGACAAGGGTAGACGTCATGAATATTTTTTATTTGGAGATGTTACATATCGTCTTTATAAGGTTCACCGGCGCTGGTGAGACGCCAACACTCAATGGACGCTGACAATCAGTGGTCACTGACCCTCAATCGACGCTGATGAAAAGACGGTACATATACCTAGCTAGGTCGCCTTAAAGTAATAAACGAACAACATGAAACGTAAACTCAACTCACTTATAAACGAGTTGGGTTATGATATGATAATGAAGCTTTTAATGTACATCAAGGAAGCGGCAATGCCAATCATTTTAGTGATTTCATTTGTATCGGTTTTTTTTCATGTTTATTCAATTTTACTGAATATTATTTTTTAGTACAGATGGTGCCTTTTTAGGCGCTAGTGCGAGAAGTGGCTCATTTCACGTCAGGTTCAAAACTTCGAAGGGCCATCTGTACTAAAAAACATCGTACGAGACACGTGCAAATAGGAAATTCGTAACTCGTGTCGATTTAAAACACGACCGAAGACTCGTTTCGAATTTCATGTTTTCGCACGTGTCGTATTGTACTATTGTTCTTCCAGAAATATCTTTCGATGCCTCTGTTGAATGAGCTCCTGTCGAGATTATCCCAAGGGAAAAGCATTCGGGCTATCCAAAAAAAAAGTTTGTACGTGTCAAAAAAATCAGGGGCAAGCTAGTGAAATTCCTGGAGGTGCATGTGTCCTGCGGTAGCTGCTCAGGCGGTGGCAAACAAATATAGACACAGCTGTTATGGTGAGCTGTCTGATAATTTGCTACCGTCGCGCGTCGCCATATAAAATGAAGGCGTATTTTTTTAAGGTGATAATCATGACCATTATTAGACATTTTGATAAATTTAACGTACAGGGGAAATCTGGGACGATTGACTGAACCAGGAATTAATCACCACTAACTCAAAAGTCCCCATCAATCATATTTATTTTAGCACATCATTAATTATTGCCTTTGACCCGTAGGTATCGTTTTGCTTCCATGTTAAATAGTTTCACGGTTCGTCAGGTAACAAAGGAAACCTTTTACTAAGACTTCATTTTGCATCCGTCCCTCTATCTATCGGTCACCAAGCTGTATGTCATGAAAACTCAACAGTTAAAATTTCACAGATTAGGTTTATTTTATATTATTTTCTGTTGCCGTTTTAACAAAAAAACACTACAGAATAAAAAGTATATACCCTCCCACCACCATTTACTTAATAAACCTGTTTTTGGCCGTTTTATGCTTTAATTTGCATTGTTTTTATTTAATCCTTAGTGCAAGAGTTCTACTCGCACATGGACCTGTTTTTAAACGGTTTTTATTAACTTCACCGCGTATCAACTGTCGTCGATGCTTCAAATCTTGTGATCGATTTTTTGACCACTTCTACTGCACCGAAATCAATAAAATTTGGAACTCTTATCAAGTCCCCATGACAATGCAATATTATAATATTTGTATCCTTGTATCCTCAAAACCTGATGCTGCAGACGTACTGCTTACCTTAACCGAGAGTGTTAGACGCGTGAAAATGAAAGTATAGCATGTTTGGCATATATCAAATCGCATGTATGGCATGGCATGTATCAAATACTAACAGCCTGATCTTGACTTCCAACTCCTCACTCCTGATGCTGCAGTACTGCCCACAATAACCGTAAGGTTTATTATTTATTGATATCTTGATTTTAAAGAAGTTCTTTAGATATTAAGTAGAAACATGCGAATTTAATACTGACGTCCAACTCCTCAAATCTGGTACTCCAGTGATACTGCCTGCCACAACCGCTAGGTTTAGCGATATGTAGATTTTGAAGTACTGCCTTAGATATTTGGTAGAAACATACGGATTTCATTATCATCATCATCATCATATCAGACGAAAGACGTTCACTGGTGAATATAGGCCTCCCCCAAAGATTGCCACAAGGACCGGCCCTGTGCCACCCGCATCCAGCGACCTTCACGAGGTCATGAGTCCAACTTTTGGGGGACCTACCCACGCTGCGCCTTCCGGTTCGTGACCGTCACTCGAGAACCTTACCGCCCCAACGTCCATCGGTTCCACGCGCAACGAGCCCCGTCCGCTACCACTTCAGTTTAGCGATTCGAAGAGCTAAATCGGTTACTTTGGTGCTGCTGCGGATGGTCTCATTTCTAATCCGATATCGCAGAGAGACTCCTAGCATAGCCCTCTCCATTGCCCTTTGGGTGACATTGAGCCTACTTATGAGGCCCATTGTAAGCGACCATGGTTTAGCTAGTACCGTATGTCATCACTGGCAACGTACACTGACTTTCGTCTTCAAACCCTGCGGAATATTGGACGAAAAGATACAGACGGATTTAATACTGACTTCCAACTCATCAAACCTGATGCTGCTGAGACACGTACCATTGCCTGCCATAACCGCCAGGTTTATCGACATGTTGAATTTAAATTAATGCTTTAGCTAATGGGTTAAACATATACATTCAATACACACTTCCAAATCCTCAAATCTGATACTGCAATATTACCATAACCGCTATTAGTGTGCCATAACCGCTAATAGCGTGGGTAGTTCGCGTAGGACGTGGCGCCGGACCTGCGGTCCGCTTGTTGATAGTATGAGTTCACCCCTCGGGCCTTCGGGTTCGCGTAGGGCGAGCCGTCGGGCCTGCGGCCCTCCGACTGCTGACTGACAGCGTGAGTGGATCACGTAGATTGAGCCGTCGGGCCTGTGGCCCTCCAGCTGATAGAGTGACAGCGTGAGTGGATCACGTAGATCGAGCCGTCGGGCCTGCGGCCCTCCAGCTGATAGAGTGACAGCGTAAGTGGATTGCGTAGATCGAGCCATCGGGCCTGCGGCCCTCCAGCTGATAGAGTGACAGCGTGAGTGGTTCGCGTAGATCGAGCCGTCGGGCCTGCGGCCCTCCAGCTGATAGAGTGACAGCGTGAGTGGATCGCGTAGATCGAGCCGTCGGGCCTGCGGCCCTCCAGCTGATAGAGTGACAGGCTGAGTGGATCGCGTAGCGTAGGGCGAGCCGTCGGGCCTTCGGCCCTCCAGCTGATAGAGTGACAGCGTGAGTGGATTGCGTAGCGTAGGGCGAGCCGTCGGGCCTTCGGCCCTCCAGCTGATAGAGTGACAGCGTGAGTGGATCGCGTAGATCGAGCCGTCGGGCCTGCGGCCCTCCAGCTGATAGAGTGACAGCGTAAGTGGATTGCGTAGATCGAGCCATCGGGCCTGCGGCCCTCCAGCTGATAGAGTGACAGCGTGAGTGGTTCGCGTAGATCGAGCCGTCGGGCCTGCGGCCCTCCAGCTGATAGAGTGACAGCGTGAGTGGATCGCGTAGATCGAGCCGTCGGGCCTGCGGCCCTCCAGCTGATAGAGTGACAGGCTGAGTGGATCGCGTAGCGTAGGGCGAGCCGTCGGGCCTTCGGCCCTCCAGCTGATAGAGTGACAGCGTGAGTGGATTGCGTAGCGTAGGGCGAGCCGTCGGGCCTTCGGCCCTCCAGCTGATAGAGTGACAGCGTGAGTGGATCGCGTAGCGTAGGGCGAGCCGTCAGGCCTGCGGCCCTCCAGCTGATAGAGTGACAGCGTTAGTGGTTCGCGTAGAGCGAGCCGTCGGGTCTGCGGCCCTCCAGCTGATAGAGTGACAGCGTGAGTGGATCGCGTAGATCGTGCCGTCGGGCCTGCGGCCCTCCAGCTGATGGAGTGACAGGCTGAGTGGATCGCGTAGCGTAGGGCGAGCCGTCGGGCCTTCGGCCCTCCAGCTGATAGAGTGACAGCGTGAGTGGATCGCGTAGCGTAGGGCGAGCCGTCGGGCCTTCGGCCCTCCAGCTGATAGAGTGACAGCGTGAGTGGATCGCGTAGCGTAGGGCGAGCCGTCAGGCCTGCGGCCCTCCAGCTGATAGAGTGACAGCGTGAGTGGTTCGCGTAGAGCGAGCCGTCGGGCCTGCGGCCCTCCAGCTGATAGAGTGACAGCGTGAGTGGATCGCGTAGCGTAGGACGAGCCGTCGGGCCTTCGGCCCTCCAGCTGATAGAGTGACAACGTCAGTGGATCGCGTTGGGCGTGCCTTTGGACCTGCAGTCACCCGGTTGATAAGACTGAGAGAATGAGTATACCCATCGAGTTCGCGTAGGGCGTGTCGTCGGGCCTGCGGTCCTCCATTTGATAGACAGAGAATGTGAGTCCCTCCGGTTCACGTAGTACGTGCCATAGTATCGTCGAGCCTATGGCCCTCCGGTTGATAGACTGCATGGATTGACCCTTTGGGCCCTCGGTTCGCGTCGAACTTTCCGTCAGACCTGCGGTCCTCCGGTTGGTCGACTGACAGTATGAGTTTATATTTTATAGTCTGAAAATTCGACTTGTATAATGTGTACAATATAAAATTTTAAACTTGATTTTCTCAATAAATCAAATTGATTGATATATTCCTTATTGTCAGATCTCTGTTATGGTGTTGTATGAATAACACGTCCATTTGAGACACTTCGGGCATTCAAGCTGACATTTTTTTAGTGTCGGATTTCGAAAAATATCTATTCAGCAGGGATTCCCTCTCGTTACTTAAACATAAAATAATGTCAATTACGTTTACATATGTGTCGTAATTAAAGCGCGAGTGTTAAACGCTAGCATGCCTAATTGTATTGCATATTACAAACAACATCTTTGATCTACATAGAATGAGTAGGTATATTATCGGAAATTAACTTAACAATTGCACTAAAAACTTAAAAATAAAATAAGTAAAAAAAGTTTTAAGTTAAACGGTTTTTATTGCACCAAAAACTAGAAAATAAAAATTTGTTGTAACTAACCGTAGATGCTACTTTCTGTAGATTAGTCACGTGAAACTATTAAGTATCACTGTAGTATTCCCAAGTCGGATGCTGAAAGCCTCGTTTAGCCTCTATGTCAGTGGATTAAGCGTTCATCGGAAACTTTTACCAAACTAAAATAAAAACGTGGGGCGTTATTATAAAGAAACATACAAGTTCAAAATATGTGTTGTAGCTTTAATTTTGCAATTAATTATCCATCTGTTCCAACACTTCTACAGAGGTAAATAACTTTTATCAAGGCCCGAACAAAACATATTACACTGTTGCTGTCTTGATTTCTATGTGTGTTCGTAAAAACTATAGTGACTTAATCCCAATTGCGTACGCCCCACGTTTTTATTTCAGTTTGGTAAAAGTTTCCGATGAACGCTTAATCCACTGACATAGAGGCTAAACGAGGCTTTCAGCATCCGACTTGGGAATACTACAGTGATACTTAATAGTTTCACGTGACTAATCTACAGAAAGTAGCATCTACGGTTAGTTACAACAAATTTTTATTTTCTAGTTTTTGGTGCAATAAAAACCGTTTAACTTAAAACTTTTTTTACTTATTTTATTAATATTGTGCCCTTACATTTTTATTGTAGGTACCGTGCTCCCTGATATGCATTTGTTATTTAATTATAGATAACGGGTGTTTTATTCCTTCTACAATATACCAGACATGTAAATCAGTCGCTATATTCTATTCTTTATGATGTTGATCAATGGAGTGTTTCCTATATTTGAACCGTCAAAAGTAATTTACGGCACTTTGATATTGTTCTACGGTACACAATGCCGAGCTGGGTCGGATACGACGGCAATATCCTTGTTATGATATCTTTGTTTCAGAGTTTCCTAGCTACTATATGGAATCATAATTGAGTCGTTACAATAATGTATGAGGACATAAATTACCAATTTATGGAACCACTAAATAGGGTTTGCTTAATTGATATTCCCTTATTATATATTATATTACATAATATAATAATGAATTGATTATACTTATAAGCTTCGAAATTAAACTTGTCATCTCAGCTGTGCCTAAGGAGCAGAACGATTTTATATTTAAGAACTTTGGTATACCTAACCTAACCTACAATTTTCATTTAATACACGATCATAACCGTGCAATGATAATATGATCTTGAAGTTTCGACAATAAACCAATTCATACAATTGTTTTTTTCCGTATCTGTGAGAGACATTTCCAAGGTCGGTCGTTTCCACTAAATGTTCTCAAATTTTGCATAATTATTAGTTTTATTTTCTACTGATTGTCAATATTGAAAATAACATAAAAAATCACGAAAGAAAACAGGTCACGTTAGCCTCCGCAGCCGCAGCGATCTCGAGAACAATTGAAAACTTGTTCAAAAGCAAACCAAGTCGCTTGGTCAAGTTCACGAAGCGCGACTAACCCGATATACACGGTCATTAAAATTTTAATTCCCCGATGAAATGAGCCAGTATCACTAATATCGTCAATTTTCCTGTCATATCACTTTTACTTTCTACATCTATTTGTCAGTTCGTTCCGATAAATTCCTTCGATGATCGTATTAGTTGGAGAACGATAAAAAAATCGTTTGTCGTGCGCGATAGGTAGCGTCGTCGCTAGCGCAGAAAGTCGAAAGTGATTGCGTGCGCCGTTGCGTTCCGAGCCAGTAAAAGTAAACTCTTGCTTCCTAATCGCTAACAATGGTACATATTTGGGACACTGTGTCAGTATTTTGGAGGTCGGGTTATTCACACACGAATCTGTATTACGCATTCTACATCACTGATGAATCATCAGAGAAAGATTCTAATTTAGTTTCATGGTCATACTTGGTACTTAGCTTTGAAGATACCGATGTTATGTCGAATTTTCTTTTTAATTGTATATTGCACTAGTATTTTACCATGACATGGTAAAATACTAGTTTCAATTTAAATTTTAGTAATAATGTGTTATCTGAGTCATTAAAATCACATATTAATAAATTAACGGTGCATGTATTAAATTTGTTTTGCTAGAACTAAAGAATATGAGCAGTTTCGATATTCGGAGGTAATTAAATTTATTGATGTAAACATTTAAATGAAAAAACTAAGGTGAACCAGTTACAAAAATGTACATAAAACGATGTAGTTTACTTATTAGTTAAGTAGTTATACAATTGTTGTCTCTATGACAAAAGCAAACTGCTGCCAGGATGGTAGATAGGTAAGTTAGGTTAGAATAGTGACCCCAAACTAACATTAAACTGCCGTCAGATCAGACATTGGCTGAACAATAGATTTGGATCTGTGATTGGATCACCAAATTACGAATATTTCGCAGGTCGATTAAATGACAGCCTTTTGCCATACGTCATTTTCATAAGTACTTGTAGAGATGAAGAAATTCCGCACATAATAATCGATTATAAATTGATTTATTAGTCATTCGATGTACCATCGCCCACGCCGTTGAGTGATCAGTCTTGAACCCTATATCCATAGTAATAAGGATTTTAGTGTTTATTTTACTATGTTGGAGTTTGTACGCCAGCTATCCATTACTAATCAATTGAGACGCGTAAGTAGACCAAGAAATCTTATAATGAGTCATCTATTGAGTAGGTAGATTCATTGTTTCGATTGTGAAGCAAAAACCTAGGATTTTTTATGTTGGTTATGAATGTTTATGATTATAGTTGCAGTTGTACTTGTACAGACAACGATTGGTACTTTGTCCTCGTGATTTTATAAATCAGACTGTTTAAAATCTCTTACAGCTTTTCATTCATTGACTTTGACATGGTTCTATATTGACCTAGAGTTCCAAATTGGTTGAGTATACTTTGATTTTGAAGATACTTGTACTTTGATTTTAGAATTACAAAAACACAGTATGTTGAGAAAGTTAAAGGGGAACTGTGAAACGTCATACCACTTATGTATGTTAAATTTAAAACCATGGAAAGATCAGTGAAACGTTATATGATTTACATTTTCAAAGGAATCGAGCGACAAAATACACGTTCACGAATTAATTAGTTATTCTGTTGCTAGTAGAAAAGAGGGTGTGTCTTTTATTTTGTAACTTCGATTCTTTTTATGTACTCATAAGTATAATTATAGACTATTCATATATGTACAGATACAGACGTAAGTAAACAAAGGTGAAAATAAGTAGTTACTTTGATTCTGGTACATCTGCCACATATTATTATGCAAATGAAAAAAGGTGATGATTTACCTACCACTATTTAATTTTTTTAATGAATTATACATAGGTACATGTGAATGTTAAATATAAAGCATTTTAACTGGGCGTGTAGAAAAACTTTTCTATACATTTAGCAATATAAAGGCATAGCATTTTTTGTGGCAGTCAGCCTCCGTAGCCTAGTTGGTAGTGACCCTGCCTACGAAGCTGGAGGTTCCGGGTTCGAATCCCGGCGAGGGCATTATTTGTGTAATTATTTATCACAAATATTCGTTCCTTGGCCGTGGCTGTCTATCTATTTAAATATCTAGGTATCTATTATATGTATATATCACCGCCTGGTACCCACGCCACTAGACTTAATTGAGCTTACCGTGTGACTAGGTTGATTTGTGTAAATTGTGTACTTAAGATATCACAAGATATTTATTAATTATTTATTTCTGCTGGGGGTGGAGTAAAGATACAATAATCCACTTGGAGACCGATTTTAACATGTAGATTCGGGACAATAACAGCGTCTACTACAAAAGACTCGATTAAGAAACCTTTAGTATCCGAATCATTCTCGTGTATTGATCTATAGGCATCTTGTATTACTCCCTTTTGTCACCTATTCACGAGGTACAACACAAAAGCCTTTGTAACCCAAGTGTGGCTGCTTTTATCTAATCCGATACGAAACACGAGTTCAAGATCTTTGTGTGTGAAGGTATCGTCTTCAAATGATTTATAAACTTTATTTTCATCACACTTGCTGTCTAAGCGCGCCATTGCTTGCGCGCGTAGCGGGAGTAATAGAAAAGTTATATTCCCTAGGGAGTAATAGAAAGTCAGTACGTCATTTAATAATATTATGTCTTAAAACTATTTTTTTTGTCGGCAAGTGTGATGAAAAACATTGTATGCATCACGGTAGGTAAGCGGACTACTAACTCGAGTCATAAAAGCCCTCCGCCTAACGGCATCGGGCTTCTAACACTCTCGTTAGTAATTCCGTACTTACCTCCCTTGAGGCACAATGTACTATTATGTTTTTCACGATACCTAATTGATACGACACAAATAAATGACTCATAAATCTAATAATAAAAGAATGTTACTCAATTTAGGTAATGCAATATAACGTTAAATTGTTTTTAACATTGATGTACTGATGTAGTGCAAAATCCTTTCTCTTCGGCTTTTCACGGAAACGCCCGAATTAATCTCCTTGTCTCAATTAGCTTCAGTGCAATATATACTGAAGTTCATTGCGACAGCAATATGAATTCGGATGTTTCCGTGAAAAGCCGATTAAAAAAGGATTTTGCACTACATCTGTACAATAATAACGGGATACACAGTCCGCCGGAAAAAATTGAAAATGCTTTTCTGTGAACTTTGTGCCTTAAAGTAAATATGAAGTTAGTGATTTTATCATCAACCGGACATGAGGAGCTAATGTCATATTGCGCTTGCACAGGGTGTCTACCTATTTAAAATATTTAAATATCATTGATTTTTATCATGTACAAGTTATAAATACACCGTGGTCTCTAATAACCCGAAAGATTTTAACAGTGTGTTCCTGACCACATTTAGAAACTATAATGTCGTATAAACTTTTCTGGTTATCGCCTAGTTTCAGAGTTATTACCAATAAAAAAATAACTTATTTTCTAATTGTAACTCGGTACAAAAGGTCTTCTTAACGGCGTTGGTGCCATTATGGAGAATAGTCTCACTAACCTCATTAATAGATGTCAAAAATTGAGATATAAAACCTTTTAAAAATGAGGTTTTTGTAAAAAAACCTTCACTCATCGTAAGTGTTAGTTTTATGAATAACTTTTGCTTTTTATGATAAAATACAATCATTAATTTAATAACTATGGAAAAAAAAATTTTTTTTTTTCGCCAAAAATTACAAAAGTCATGTAATATTTTTTGTTTGTTTTTACATCAAAAATGCGTGGTTAAAATCTTTCGGGTTATTAAAGACCACGGTGTATAGAATCTACATAACTACTTCCGGTTCTAGTCCCGATACACGTTCTTTTATTTTTAAGTTAATGAAATTGTACTGCTTTGGGATGTAAAGGTCTGTCAAACGTAACAACTTGATAAAAATATAAAATTATTAAAAATGTATTTTGAGGTACTTAAACTGCTAATTTTCAAATGGCCGTCGACTTAAATACATTTAATTAATAAAAGTTAACAGTTTTTATAGTTGGCAACATGGTAGTGATGATGTAAGGTAATATAAAATTATAAAAAAATATCTGGATTGTAAGCAGTGACGTTCAACCCTAGTTACCATTTACCTACTCTAAGAAAATGTTTCTCTGAAGTATTGAAAGTCTAATCACAGAGATTCCAAGAACGTTTATTTGAATAATCCGATTTATAGCTCTTTTTTAAGTAAAGGAATCCAATATCCTTGATTCAGGTTCTATAAAAAAGGGGTCGCCGTGTAATGATATTAGTGTAATGGCATACTATTGGTGGAAATCTAGAACAGAGTACCTACCATTTAAGGATGCAAATTATTTAAAACCTTTTGAGAATATTTAAATGACTAATATTTCGAATTTAATCAATAAAATGACTGTATGGGTACGGAGTCTTAAGTGTATATTTAATTATAAGTAGCATTTTAATATGCCCGATGCATATTAAAATGCTACTTGTATATTACAATATATGTTGACATGGGAAACCGATTATTTAATTATATCTATCAGTGTTTTAAATACAATCGTTAGCAACAAACGCGTATCAATAAACTATAATGACATTTACTGACATATCGTTATTGAAGGTACAGCATTCTGTATGCCTAGACGAAATGCCATCCTGCAACCGTGTAAAGGTCTAAACGAAAAGTCGCGTGACCATTTCCATACATCGTGGTCACCTGATTTTTCATTTCAATCTGTAATTTTCTGTCTGACATGATATTTACATGTATGCAACACGGGCGTACAGACGCATACACACATATAACGCTTACTAATATTCCTTCAAAACAGACAAAACAGATGATCCATTCGTTTCGTCTGCTAAAATCTAGGAGCTTGTTTTGCTGTTGCAAATTCTGTTTTCGCGATTCGTCTGTTCGTTTCGCAGTGAACATTCATAAATAAGATCTATGGATTAATCCTGTAGAACCTGATGACCTGGTGAAGGTGACAGGAGTCCTCTGGATGCACTTGACGCAGGACCGGTCATTGTAGCCATCTTTGGAGGAGGCCTATATCCGGTACCGTAAAACTACCCAACTATAGTCCAAAAGTTCCCAACAATGGTCCAAAACTAAGTCAAATATCTTCGATTTAGTGAAATTATTATACAGGTTGGTCCAAACCTTGACGTCAAAAAACTTTTTTTAGATTCCTCACGTCATGTGCTATCAGAATATACCCCATGTATGTTAGCCGATTTTTTGAAATTTTTTTTTCAGAAATTCTGGAATGAAGAAATTTATTATTAAAAAAAAACTATTGAGTTTTTTAACTAGTTTCTTTTTGTAAATGTATAACTACAAATAAAGCCTTTACTGACAAAAAAATTAGCGTCCTCACTTTGATACAGTAGGATAAAAAAATACCAAATTCAAAATTTTACGCTAAAAACGCATTTAATGTACGTAAATAAAAAAAAAACATATCCCAAGGAATTTTCGTATTCTAAAGACCGCCCTAGACCTTGAGCCTTCGTAAAAGCATAAAAAAAGTGGTACTTAATGATGAGGATTTTTCGGAGTAGTCGGTCAAATAAACTTAAAAAAGCTTAAAATTTTAAAGTAGTAAAAAATGACTTGAATAACTACACAAATTGAGTTTTCGTGGTATTTTCTGTCTTTGTTTATTGATAAGAACAACAAAACAGACGAAATTTTACTTTATTTTTAAATTAAAAATTTAGAAGTTTTTTTTAAGTTTATTTGACAGACTACTCCGAAAAATCCTCATCATTAAGTATCACTTTTTTTTGCTTCTACGAAGGTTTAAGGTCTAGGGCAGTCTTTAGATTACCAAAAATCCTTGGGATATGTTTTATTTTTTTTATTTACATACATTAATGCTATTTTGATGCGTTTTTAACGTAAAATTTTGAATTTGGTATTTTTTATCCTACTTGTATCAAAGTGAGGACGATAATTTTTTGTCAGTAAATGCTTTATTTGTAGTAATACTTTTACAAAAAGAAAATATTAAAAAAACCCAAAAGTTTTTTTTATCAATAAATTTCTTCATTCCAGGACTTCTCAAAAAATTTGAAGACTACAAAAAATCGGCTAATATATATGGGGTATATTCTGATAGCCCATGACGTAGGGAACCTAAAAAAAAATTTTTGACGTCAAGGTTTGGACCACCCTGTATTATTGACGCAGTTGTTACACAAAGTCTCCTCATTAATGATCAAAACACTTATAATATATAAAACCAAAATAAAAAATTTCCATTGATGCTTAATTACGAGTTCAACTTGTGGACCATACGTAGTTGTATTACTGGACTATAGTTGTATAGTTTTACGGTAGAGGACGTGTTTGGGCTGATATGATGTTGATGTAGACAAATCAGCCTGTTGTTGATTTATTTTGCGTTTGTTGGCCCCTGACGAAGCCTGTGTTGCAGATACGTTTCCGATATTTAATGGATAAGAAATAATTTTAGGTCTTAATTTTTTTTTATACATATAATAAAATTTGTTGACAAATCCCCTAGAATTTGAACAGTTATTCTGTAAACGTGAATAACGCGAGTAGTTAATAGTAAACTAGGTACAGGTTAAACCCTTAATAAAGCATCAGTCACACCTAAATTTCATTGGCTTTGACACTAATTATGTGACAGTATAAGTTTAAAAATTAGGTGATAAATATATTACCATTGCCCTATTAAGGGTCAATATTTCTAAGGCGGTACATACTCGTACGTTCGTCGAGATCCTAAAACGCTATCGTACTTTGGGTCCATTAATCACTGTCTCAGCTCATTGGGACACATCCCTCGTGCAAAGTCCCCGTCTGACCTACTGACGTGACAATGTACCTCGTCTCACCGTCACCTTATTAGGAGGATTTAGATAATAATTTGTGGGACATCGATAGCTGTTATTTTATTTAAAGTTTGTTGACTCAGAATAGTATTTTATGCAACTCTTGTTTAAGAGAGGTCAAAAAAGGTACGTGACGTGGGTAACAATTTGAGGCGAAGCCGAAAATTATTATTAAAGACGCCACGAGCATTTTTTGGGTACCTATACACCCGAATGCATTTATAGGGAATAGACAATGTAGACTTTTCTTGACATCTGTAAGGTAGGGGCTTAAAGGTGTTTCCACGATCATGTAAATGACAAATAAAGGTACGGGAGTAGAAAAATAATATTATAACATTGTAAAACAACACGGTAGGTATATTGTAACAAATTGACAAATTGATTGAAAAAAAAATTGTTTGATAAGCCATGTTTGTATTTATTTAGGTAGACTGAAGATACTGCCGAATGAGAAAATTGTAAGTACGAGTACCTAAGTTACATCTTCAGGTATCAGTTTACGTTATAAACTAGACAATCTAAATAAGACCAGGGTACTTAGCCAAGTTGCCAATCGCTAGCGCTTCATCGTTAATCGCAGCTAACTGTCTTTGTCGCACTAATATGAAAGAGTGACTGAGAGGGAAAACTACGTTACGCTACTAAGCGCTAGCGATTGGCATCTTTGCTAAGCACTCAGGTGGCTTTTGATGGTCAAGCGTTTACCGTTTATCCTGCTACTCGTCACCCTCGCACATCTATACATGTCAGAACGTGACACAACGCCGATAAACGATTAACACGGAACCATCATAAGCCTACAGTAGGTGTACCATGAGCTGCCATCGCGTTATTAACGCGGACTCACTTTATATCCGGCCCGCTCACACCAATACGCGATTACGAGCGGGATGCATAGAAAGTAAATACGCGTTAATAACGCGGCCGCAGCTCATAGTTAGCACATCATCATCATCATCATCAGCCAATTGACGTCCACTGCTGGACATAGGCCTCCCCCAGAGAGTTCCACAAAGATTGGTCGTGAGCTGTCCGCATCCATTGGACACCCGCAACCTTTACCAGGTGTCGCTCCATCTTGTGGGGGACCTTCCTACGCTGCGCCGTCCAGTGCGTGGTCGTCACTCGAGAACACGCCGACCCCACCGGTCATCGGTCCTCCGGGCAATATAGCCAGCCCACTGCCACTTCAACCTGGCGATTCTTCGGGCTATGTCAGTCACTTTCGTTCTTCTGCGGATCTCGTCATTCATAGTTAGCACACAGCTAACATAAATATTATTTGTAATAGAATGCATTATTCTGAGTGAATGATTGCCAAGAATGGTAAGTACGTAAGAAATTAAGATACAAAGTATAAAGTACTGTCAAACCACCGTTACGTTACGACACATTTCCTTGAAGAAAACGTGCGGTTATACCGTATTTATAACATTACCGGGTTTCCGTAAATGCAGCTTAATAAATGTACGCAGATGTGTCATTAGTAGGGTCAATATCTTAGCGAGGATTTATGTATTTAAACACATCCGGCAAAGATCATTGGAGATAATTCAGTTTAATGTCCTCTCAGTATGATTGAAATATTATACCTACAGGCTGTAACACAATTTTGTTAATATAATTAGAAACCATTTGAATACACATTCATAGGACATTGACAAACTTACCTACCTAATAAACATACATAATCTCTCTAAATATTTATCACACGGGTTACTCACTTAATTTAAGTCGATAATTGCTCGACATGTTTCGAGCCATTTAGAGGATCCTCATCATGGAGTATCCGCGAACAAAGCCCGACGTGTACACGGATCGAAATATGTCGAGCAATTATCGACTTAAATTACGTGAGTAACTCGGTGATAAATATTTAAATATGTTTGAGTCTCACGTTAGTTATAATTCTAAAATACATAATCTCCTACGGTCGAGCGCATAAATATCTCGGGTTAAATGGGTTCCTTTCCGCCCTTTGTTAACAATCTACTATTTTATAAGTACTGGCAGTCTCAAGTGTCAATAAAATATCCGTATAATTAAACAGGCCAATAAGTTGTTAGTGATTGAGAACCTACCTAGAAAAAAAAACACTAGTCACAAGTGTCACAACAGAAACGTTGCCGCGACGCTTATTCGACCGCGTTTTGCTGGTTGGGTACGTATGCAGCTGCTACGTCATACGTCTGTCATCAGCATCAAAATTCCGATGCCTGTACATTACCGTACCTTTCATATATATTATTTAAACTGAACTTCTTACAAAACATTCTTCAAATATATGAAGCTTTAAACAATCTTAAATAAACACGCATTTTTACAGCTACAGTTACTAATTTATGGTATAATCAAATTCCTATTTACATCAGGTAATATTGAAATAACGATGTGACGAATCCTTAACTTTGGGAAGTCACAAGGAACTATCTACTTATAAAATAAAAGTCGTATGACGACATAGTCATTTTTTTATTAGGCACACCTAAGTTGCATCGGTATTTCATAAGCCCGATGATCAATCTTACACAAACAACGTACACATATCGGAGCAAATTAAATAAATTAATAGCCTCATTTGCTCATCAGTTCACACTTGACCAATCCGTTTAATTTGGCCAATGATATACATTCACTGACCGTAGCTTCACCTTATAGCTACTAAAGTATTACGGAATGCATATGTAACAAATTAAAGAATAATGATGATTAAAGAATAATAGTTTAAACCTAGACCTCATTAGACGACTAGACTATTTTAAATCTCATGGCTGAGTATATAACTAATTTAAAGAAAATATAATTCATGGACGTGATGACGTTTGTGGAACCAGGTCGGTGTCTGCGCGCAAGTTTGTTGTTCCCAGGGTCACCAATCACTACGGCGACAGGTGCCTTTAGAAACGCCTACCCTATTTACTCAACAGCCTACCCACAGACATCAGGCTGGAAGCCAATAAAGCGAAGTTCGGTAAAAAGCTGAAAAGTTACCTTGTCAGTAATATTATTTTGTGCGTAAAGTAAAATTAATATAAGAGAGTAGAGACTGCACGATCCCACAGTCAAACTGTGTAAACTGTTTTGTGGGACTTTGTTTTTATGTAACTTTATATTTTTTTATGTTGTTAAATAAATAATATTAATAATAAATAACAAAGTTCTCTCTGCTCTGCTCTTACAAAATATACTTTAGTATTGCTTTGAAATATAATTCTTGTTTAATTTCTATATCACTAATGTGAGCAACATGTAATGGCGTCTAGTAACCTATTCGGCTTCATAAATCAACCGGTCACTATCACTAGTATCGCAGGTAACGCGCTAATGCCAAGGAATTCTAGCGCCCCACAAAAGGTCTCTGGAGGTCCATTCGATCTTTTAAAATGACCAATTTAGTTATCAAACACTATAATCAATTCTAAGATGTAATCATTCTTTAATTTTAATTTGTATTACTAGTAGGTATGTGGACACGTTCACTTACGAATATATTTGTTATACCGCAAACTTAACATAAAATTGCCATTTATTTAGTTGGACGATACAAGCTTGTAAACAATAGGCATTTAAGAATTCTTTTTTTTTATATTGTAGGAGTGACTGGTTAAATTACAGCGGTATGCCTCTATTAGCATGTATATGGTCTGCTACAGGAATTCTACCAAATCGCGAGTACTTTCTGTTTTACTTCTCTGTTATTATAGTAGCTAATTGACATTAGTTCGATGTTCGCTCATTACCCCTATTAACTAATAGCCCCCAATGTAGCGCCATATCATGTCAAATATAACCAATAGACATTTATGAAGTTCGAATAAGCCCTGGTCGTTTTCGCTTCTAGAGCGGCAATAAACCCTTTCCGTCGTGACGGACACATTCAAGGTATGTTGTTAACTTTTTGCGGACAGAGTTCAATCGATTGTTTGAACTACTTCGGCATTTGAGATCACGACTTCAATGTAGTGAGATTATGATGTATTTCTATTCACATTTTGAGTATGTGGGGCACGTTTAAAGTCGTTTCAAATTTAAATGGATATTATTCACTTGGGTACCAATTATGCTTTAATAGTTGTTTTGATACTTCGGTAATACGTAAACGTATTTATTTAAATGTATTTCGGTTATATATAGGTACCGTCAAAAACTTCAGCTTTTCATCATAATTATGTCATAATCCGTCATTGGTTTAAAAAGGTAAACATATTTCTACCGATAACTATGGGCATTAGAATTATTTTAGGAAGCTGTAAACACAAACCCCCTTATTCATAAACGTCTGCTAACTTAACAAGCCGCTAATAATTGTTTGTCCCTTTCGGTTTTAACAATGCGTCCATAAGAGCAAAAGGGACAAACAATTATTAGCGGCTAGTTAAGTTAGCCGACGTTTATGAATAAGGGAGTAAGGATATTGAACGGTTGCTAAATCGTTACCAGAGCGATCTTGACCTTTTGTAAAAATCTTTTGATCTTTTTGTATTAAGTAATTGGTTAAATGCTTTTTACGTAGTCATAGTCCTTGATTATTTTTAGGGTTCCGTAGCCAAAATGGCAAAAACGGAACCCTTATAGATTCGTCATGTCCGTCTGTCCGTCTGTCCGTCTGTCACAGCCGATTTACTCGGAAACTATAAATGTTACAGTAACGAAATTTTGTAGGGATATGTGTTGTATGAACCGCTACAGGATTATGATACTAAATTGTAAAAAAACCCATTGGGGTGGGGGCTTTCCATACATGTAACTGAGGGACAGAAAAATTTTTTTAGTTGTATATAAGCGTGTGGGGTATTAATAAATAAATAAATAAAAATAAAATAAAATAAAAAATAAAATAAAAAAAATAAAATAAAAATAAAAATAAAAATAAAATAAAATAAAATAAAAAGCATTTATTTCAGACAATTGAAGTCCATATGATTTAGTAGGTAGGTACTTACAAAACTATGGTTAGCTTAAACAACTATTTGCCTTAAACTTAAGTGTAGATCAGACCAGTGCCTTATCAGACTACTGTCCCACCTGTCAGCCACGACCGACAGGAGACTGTGGCTGCTGCCGCGCACTCTGCGAAGCGTCGCGGCGCAGCGCTTGCGCAGCGTTGCGTGGAAACCGTCCACATGTGCGTCCGCGAACATGCCGGACGCGCTGCAGTGCCGCGGCAGCCGCAGCAGCCCCCTGAAGGCGTTATTATATTGGACACGCAGAGCACTTAACGAGCGTTGTGTGTGCTTAGTCCACAGGCTGCAGGTATACAGCGATGTACAGTATGCTCGAAAAAGTGTAATTTTGACCAGTGCTGTACATCGACTGAACCTGCGAGCAATCATGTTGGCTCTGACCGCAAGTGCCCTGCGCTCCCTTTCAATGTCAGAGTCGTCGCGTGAGTCCTCCGTAACCAGATGTCCGAGATATTTAAATTCTTTAACCCTTTTTAGCGGTTTACCATTAAGGAGAATTGGTGGAACATGAGTTGGGCATTTGTTACCCGCCTTAAAAATCATAAACTCGCTTTTAAGCACATTATATTTTAGATGATGTTTTAAGGCGTATAACTCACACTTCTCTAAGAGTATTCTCAACCCTCCGACCGATGGGCTCAGCAGCACCATGTCGTCAGCATAACTAATGTTGTTGAAACACACTCTGTCTATGTGACAACCGACTCGAGTACTGCTAAGCTCACCGATCAATGCGTCTATATACAAATTAAATAGCCTAGGAGAGGTAAGTCCACCCTGTCTGACCCCGCACTCCATGCCATATTCGTCGGACATGACGTCACCCCACCGGACACTGTTTCGCTGGCCCGCGTACCAACACCTAAATATGCGCGTAAGTTCTTTGGGAAATTTCACTTCATCTAGCTTGCTCCAGAGTAAATCATAATGTACTAGATCGAAGGCTTTGGAAAGATCCAAGAAACACGCATATACAGGCGTTTTCCGCCTCGTGTAGTACTCAACAGCCTGCTTAAGACAGATTATAGCACTTTCAGTAGATAGGCCGGCACGAAAACCGAACTGTGAGTCGTGTAGGTGTAAATATCTATCTAATTGTACATTAAGCAGGCTGTCGAGCACCTTCGCAACAATCGTTGCCAGCGAAATAGGCCTGTAGTTTGTAACGTCCGATATGTCTCCGGTTTTATTTTTCACTATAGGGATAACTATCGTTTTGGTCATGGAGGGCGGTAAAAATGAATGAGCTATACACAGGTTGAACAGCAACGCCAACAGTCTAGGCAGATGAGGGCCAGCAAACTGCAAATGCTCGACGCTTAAGTGATCCCAGCCTGGAGATTTCCCTCTTTTCATTTCTTTTATTACTTTATTTAGGTCATTTGCCTTAAAACGAATTGGAAGGTCATCTCCCAGCTGCGTACCCCCGAGCACCTGCACCGGCCTACCCCCACTAGGTGAGGTATTTACATTAAAGTGGTCCTTGAACATGTTGGCAATACACTTAGGATCTGAAACACCATTAACACTAACGGAGAGGCCTGGTCTAGTTTCCATCCTTTTTGTTACTTTCCAGAAACTACGAAAGTCGTTACTTCGATGATGCAGGGCTAATAGATCCATTTTAACCTGTTCTTGATGTGACTGCACCCATCGAAGTCTCGACCTGAATATCTTTCTGTGAGAGCACATTAAGTCGAATATAGTTCCACTTGTGGGCCTACCACACTCAACCCAAGTCTGGAAACTAGCCCTGGCCGCTTCGTGAGCACTTCTGACATGTTTGTTCCAACCCATAACCCTTTTCCCCTTTTTAGGGCGTGCTGTAACGGTTCTACTATATATGGAAGCTTGACATAACGAATCAATTATTTTTAGGTACAATTTGTTAATTACCTCACAATGATGTGCATTACCCAAGCACGATCCGTCACAACAATCCCTAAGTTCTGGAGGAAAATCCACATTCCTTAGTAATTCATTACATTTCATTGTATATTTTTCAATTTCATCAGGCGTTCTCTCCCCCCAGACTATGTTTTTACCATTTGAAATTACATTATTATTATTACTAGTTATCTTAGGTTGCACTAGGTTAACATCGAAATTAATAATCAACGGATAGTGATCGGAACAGTAAACGTCATATTTAACAAAGACATCAGTTATAGTACGCCAGCCCGCCTCTGTCGTCACACAGTGGTCCAGCCAACGCCTAGATCCATTGGCATCACTTAGATATGTATGAGTATCCGAGTCTATACCTAACGCAGTAAAATCCGCACAGATATAGCCCTGCTCCGAACAAAAACTCAATAATTCGTCACAAAATAGTTCATATGGGTGTGCATTAAAGTCGCCTAACAAATAAACACTTTCTACTAATTCTAATAGAAAGGTCTTTGAAAATGATATGAAGGTTTATAAATCTTATTTTTATTTAAGCAAATCGTTTTCGAGATATCAGCTCTCAAAGTCTGAAAAATGTGTCCCCCCCCCCCCTCTATTTTTGAAACTACGCGATATAAAATTCTAAAAAAAATATATGTTATGCACATTAATAAACTCTATCAACGATTTTTGGTTTGATCAAATTATCTCATATAGTTTTTGAGGTAGGTTGATTTAACTGTATTTTTTTAATAATGGATTGATAATGGTACGGAACCCTTTGCGCGCGAGTCCGACTCGCACTTGGCCGGTTTTTTTTGTTTATACAGCAAATCCAATATTAGAGTACAGAATGCCAATTTAACATTATGTATTCGAAGTCGTATCAAAATTAATCCATATTTCGTAACTCATTTTAAAATTATTACATTTATTATCTACATTATTTTGAGCGGAAGCGGATGGCATAAAAATATTCGCAATTCGGCCAAGGTTAAGCTGATTACATCGAAAGATTCTGGGTTTATAAGTTTACAAATTTAAAGAAACTGTATTTTTTTAAATTAAATAAATCCTTAGATTCCACGATTTAAAATACTATTTTTTCGTCAGTTATATGGTATCATTAATATCATAATTAATCATGCTTAGGTACGATTATTGGTAGAAATATTCTAAAAACCTATGAATTTCTAAGCGATGTGTTGATGATAAATACAATAGTAGATAAAGTCACGATCAAAATGATTACATAATATTCGGCGAGGGTGTTCATTGAAGCCCGAAAGAAGCGGTGCATTCCATAAAGTGGAAACTATTGGAGACCTGGGGGTGCCTGGGAGCTACCACGATATACTATGCGATTCAGTTTAGGACCTAAACTAGTGACTTTTCTATTACTCCCGCGATGCATGTAAGCAATGGCGCGCTTAGACAGCAAGTCATCATCATCAGCCTATGTTAGTCCACTGCTGGACGTAGGCCTCTCCTATTATCTATGCGTATAGACGCATTAGGAGGTAAATGCCCATAATCGCCACGCTGGGTAAGGGGATTGGCGATCGCAGTAATGTGTCCATTATGATGACGCTGCTGCCCATCATCAATATTTTATGAAATAATGGTCAGTGACACTTCAATCCCTTAGTCGACTCTTACGACACCCGCAGGAGGAGTTGGGGTGGTGACAAATCTGCACCAGACTGCAAGTATGATGAAAAAATATTGTCACACTGCTGTATTGACACCTCGGTGACACTTAGGTAATTAGGGGGCGTCTTTGTTTGAAATGGCGTCGAAAAAGATTAATGACTTGTAGATATAGAAGGAATAAAAATAATTTCTTAAATTTTAACCACGTAGGTATGATGGTATGTATACAATCTATATTGCAATACGCTTGACTCCGGCCACCGGATGTCAAAGTACTTAGTGCCGTCTCCGAAGGCCTTAGAACGGTAGTGGTCCCAAGATAGATCGCAGATAAGTAATTTATTGCCACAATACTGTTTTCGTCATCTCTCAAATAAATTACTGTTATTTAAAGCATCTCCTTCGCCTTTATTTGGTGCAAGGCCGCGGAATTAATATACATACACATTTATTATGTCATTGAGAAATAGACAAAATTATATGTCTGACAAGACATTGATTAGATGGCAAGTTGTCTGAAATATATTTAAGTGCGGTCTTGTGTGTAAACTAGTTTAGCACTCAATTTGCTTTCAAAGTGGCGATTTAACACCTTGATTATGAAAATGATTGCAATTTCAATGCAGGAATCTTGTTACTTGAAACCTTCCTTATTAGCGTAACAGCAATTAATCTTGTTAAATCATTCGTAATACGTACATTTGATATTAAAATGAATTCAAAAAAATAATATAAAAAATGAGGACTAGTGTTTTAATGAGTATCATAGTGTGTTCTAGCAATAAGTACTTAAATATGGAATTATATTCCAGGCACTTATCAATTTGTTAGGCATTATTTTACATCAGTCAACTTTTAGACCGACACGACACTATTTTGTCCTGTCAAAGTCAAGTCAAACTATTCTTTATTCAAGTAAGCTTATTAATAAGCACTTTCGAATCGTCTGACATTATCAAGAGAGAGAAAAAAAATCTATTAAAAAATCTACTACTGGTTCAAACCCTACGCCGCTCCTGAGAAGAACCAGTAAGAAACTCAGGTGGACTTATTTTTTCTAAACAGTTTAATAATACATCTTATTAAAATAACATGCATTAAAGAATGTATGACATAAAAAAAAAGATTATTATAGACATTTTATGAAAGACAGAAATAAATAAAGAATCATAATATTAAACAAAAATAATTATTATTGTACAAGTTCACAAATTTATTAATTATCTATATCTATACTACTAGAGATGTAAAGGTCCTGGAACGCTGGGGACAATTATTTATCTAAAATAGAGGATTTTTTTAACCGTATTTATTTCATTTCAAGTATATAGAGTACCTATCGTTTATGACATATTTGTAAGTTCAACAAATATAACGCGGGAGATAGAAAAAATCTTGGTGCAATGTATGAATGTATTCAACACATAGGTACAAGTTGAGTGTTATTGTCTATTAGGTAGGTACAGTCGCCATCAGATATATAGTAGCGGTCGAGGTCCCCAAATAAATTGGAGCAACGTAAAATTTCAATAAATTCGTTACGTGAGAAAAGGGCAATAATTAGAGGCATGTAATTCGTCACAAATTTAGGAGCAACCACTTTTCAATTAATTCGTAACGTATAATTAGGCCAAAATTTCGGAACACAGATATAATCAGAAATATCTGAGCAGTCAGGGTGGTCATAAATATCTCAACAATTATGGAAAATATACCTTAGTGTCATATACACATCGCTTTAAATTCTTTATGGTCAGCCACAAGTCTTGAATAGGTTGTCAATAATTTGAATTTAGAACAGAGTTGTTTGTTGTGACGTTCTTCGAAAAGAGTAGACATTTGTCATCGTGACAAATATATTCCTGTCTCTTTCGCAAATTGGACAGATATTATGCCTAAATAATTAAAATGAGCTATCTAGTTAACCGCTGTTTTGACGTATTGCCAAAATTGGCAAAGGTAGAACAAAGAGCAAACCTAAATTTCGTGAGAAGATGTCGGGTACTCGGTGGCGCAATAAATAGTTCGAGTAATAATTATATTGAAGTAGGTATTATTAAACAGCGATTACAATGGGATTTGAAAGTACTGTTGACACAACAGTGTGTAAGTCAATCTAGAATATATTCATAGTCATACAGGGTTGCCCACTTTATTTTTGAAATTTTATTCTATAGGTACATAACTCAAAAAATATAAAGTATCACTGGTTAAATAAAATTATTTTGGGTCGGCAATTACACATGGAAAATAATCAGACAAATATCCACCTCCAGTAGCATCGCAGATGCCAACCCTTTTCATCGCATTTTTCATCACTTTTTCACACATTTCCGGCGTTATTTCAGTGATCGTGGTTCGAGTATTTTGTTTTAATTGCTAAACGTTCGTTGGTCAATTAGAAAAGACAAATCGTTTTAAATAACCCCACAGAAAAAAAATCAGGAGCTGTCAAATCAGGCGATCTTGGGGGCCGGTTAATGTCACCTTTTTATTACACTTGCTGTCTAAGCGCGCCATTGCTTGCATGCATAGCGGGAGTAATAGAAAAGTGAAATTCCCTAGGGAGTAATAGAAATGTCAGTACGTCATTTAATAATATTTTGTCTTAAAACTTATTTTTTTGAAAGAGAAATTCTGAAACTATAAGACATACTAAGTAGTATTTGTTCTTAGGGACCATAATTAATTATATATCATCGATTTTGATAAAAAAACTGCATTTATACATTAGAAAAAAACGTGTTGAATATGTGAAAACAATGTATTTTATTAATTTTAGACATCATGTTTCTTAGGGGATATGGTTCCTAAAAACAAATACTACTATTTACTGCTTAAGACCTGCACAATGGATATCTGAACAGAAATAGTGTAGATAAGTTTATTTTTTCAAAACAACCGGATTCGATTCCCCTTCTGGGTAGTTTATTTTTTCCAATATATTAATGCAGTTTTTTTGTTTATTAAAATCGATGACATGGTTCCTAAGAACATATTTTCGTATATCCGATAGTTTCAGACATTCCCATACTGACTAATTTTAATGAGCCACCCTGTATTTTAGTAAAGCAACAAAAGCATAAACATATAATATACATAATATCATATATTATATGTATAATATCACTGTTACTGATGTCAAGCCTCCGCAGGCTACGTCTACCGCTTACTATCGGACGGTCCGTGTGCTTGTTTGCCACCAACATACAATTATCACTAATAATTAATACACGTGCGAAAAGGAAATTCGTAACTCGTGTAGATTTAAAGCACTCCCTTCGGTCGTGCTTTTATTTATCTCCCCTCGTTCCACTCCACTTAATTTTTTTCGCACTTGTATCGTAATTTACTATTTTACTTTCGGAAAGTCGTTACAATTGTCACAAGGTTTAGAACGATTTTCGTAAATTCTTGACCTATGTTGGAATTTCGCTACAATTGTCGTATTTTTGTGACAATATATAATTTTGCTTCGCTTAAAAGACGGTATTTATTGTTGATTGCTAAAAGTTCTTGCAATATATTTGAAACATAAACGACCACACGGCCCGTTTGATGATCAGTGGTAACCGTAGCCCATGGACGCCTGCAATGGGAGAAACAGTCAATTTACAATTCTCGGACTTGTTACCGTGGTAAAATAGGATCCGCAAATGACTTTTAGGTATTCTGTTCACCCTTTATACTTTTTTAGTTTCGTTTAAATAAATCATTTCCTAGCTTTACGATTTTATTTACTTATCCCATATTAATATGATTACATCAATAAAAAATCAAAATTGAATTTATGCATTTTTCTATAATGATGCTTGAAAACTTCTCTTTTATCTAGGAAACTCATTTACCTACTCACCCACAACAGTGCCGTCAAAATCATTGACATTGACAACTTAAAGTAGTAGTAATGACAACATAGTAACAAATTAAAATAAACTATGTGACGCAGACTTAAGGTGTATTTCCTATAAATGTTTCGATCTTTATGATCATCCTGGCTGCTTCGATATCTTTGAGTCATGTTCGTTCCGATATCTTTACCTACTTGTACGTTACGAATTTATTGAAAAGTGACTGCTCCTAAATTTATGACCAATTACACGCTCCCAAATCATTTCAATATTTCTCACGTAACGAATTTATTGAAATTTTACGTTGCTCCGATTTATTTGGGGACCTCGACCGCTACCATATATCTGATGGCGACTGTACCTACATGAGAATTTGGTTATGTAGGTATCCAATATTGACAGGTACGTACACGAAAATCGAACAGATTTTTAATACATATAACAATATCGTTGAGCTCTTATTTAATAATTTAATACTAGTACTTAAAATCACCTATAGCCTATCACTATCACCTAAGTATTTAATAAAAATTCATTTGATCAGTCCACAAAAACTTGTAAGTATACATTGTATTTCGGTATTGCCGGTATTTAATTAAGAGCAGTTGTGCAATGCCAAAACTGTTACAATTCTAACGCTTGAAACAATAAATCTACTTAAATTGTAAGCATCAACACGAAAAGTGTGTCAAGAACGTCATATCATAATTCAGTCATACTGCAAAATTCCTCCTTAATTGAAAATTTACTTCTCATTCTCGCAACCTCTTATCGAACAGATTAACATTTAAGAAAAAAGCAACCTTAAGAGACATATAACATAAGGTTAACATTTTAAAGGTATATTTATGAGGAGTTACGATTACGAGTGGCAAAATCAGTAAATAGTGCCCCATTTAATTCTTGCACCGTCTCGCACGGAAAGGCCGTCATGCGAATAACTACGGGCCGCCTCTAGCAAATTAGGTTTTTACTAACATATTTCTCTATTATACTGCACAGTAATCAGGGTTCTATCATTAATGTTACCTTTAATAATATTCGTATTCTCTTTGTTTTTCCTGCATAATACCTATTAACGTATATAACCTATTATTTCTAACTATTATGTATAATAGCTCACTCACTATTTGTATGGTTGGCATGTTCTTGAGCTTACATCAACTTTGTTACAGCAAGTCAAGGCACATTTACTGTTTATGTTTATTATACGTGTCAGATTTCTTTATGTAATGTTAAACAGCCATAAAATCATGAGAAGCCTCATAAACAGCAGATTCTCGCTTGATATGTTTACAGTTGTAATGTAAATACAAGTAAGTAGAAAAACTATTTCCGCCTGCCGGAATAACTATCTTCATTCGTTATCAGAATGTTATACAAACGGCTTGAGTAATAATTATTTTAATAAATGTATCTTTGCGTGCAAATCTATATTCTGTTTACAGAAGTGGAACCCTTCTTTAGTAGAACATTATGCTTTCTTTACATTTTTTAACTAACAAACACATTTTTTTCTAGTAGCGGAACATGAGATCTCTTTCTTGCTTGATTCACCAGGTAATTGGTGTTTGGAGTAAACTTTTTGTCGTATTATGAGTAAAAACGATCGATCCGGATATTTTACATCACAGCAATTTATACTTTAATAGCACAGGCTCGAATGTATATTCCCATAATAATAAAGCAACGATTAGACGTTTTTAGAACCACAAAGTCCGTTTTACGACTAAGTCTCACGAGAGGTGGTGATAAAATTATGATCTCATAGATAGCTTACTTTGATAGCTTCGTAGAGTATGGGAAAATCGTAGGCATGGCGATAATTAATAGGTTAAGCTAATTATCTTTTAAATCTCATGTCAACGCTTGAACTTACTGTAAATAATTTAGAAGTGGATGTGAAAAATATTTTTTTATGTAAATATTGTATTCACGGTTTAAACTATTTATTCATTTTGTTATGTAACAAACGGTCATCCATTGAACATATTTTTACAATTCCTTAGACTTAACTATAGCTATAACTTAAATATAACTATATAAATGTTGGATGTCATACACCAAAGAAAAAACAACCAAGATCACCAACGTCCGAGGTGGGAATCAAAATATTTAGTTAATAAATAATTTGATGTGTGTTTTCACAATAAGTTCTGTAGACGTATAGTTTCCAAAATTGATTATTCTCATAATACTATACGTTCTAATTACAGCAACATATCATGGGGTACAATTTGTTTAATTTTTATTCTTTTTAAGGTATAAGGGTTCGACATCAAAAATATACCTATTCAATTCACGGCCAATTTATAGCGCAATATCCACCTAAATACCAGCATAACCGTAATTCTATTATTAAAATGAATCTATGAATTGTAATAGAACACATAATTATTATTTTCATTGAACAGTATGTAAGGAGAATTATTCCAAATACAATGCGGTAAAGAAAATTCTAAAATGTTTTTACTAGGTTTGGTCACGTGCCACGGAAAAGGAAGACGTGTGATAATGTGGTGCCTCAGGGCTCGATCTTGCGATTCACTTTCTAAGCTTTTTTATTATTTGGTATCGCGTAGGTATAATATTCCGCATACGATCGCGTATTTACCTGTATAAATGAAAATAGTATAAAATATGTGTCGGAAAACGCATTGAAACCCATTCGTAGACATCACATTCTTTATCATTTTCGCCAAAAATATTCTAAGTAATTGAACTTTATTTTTCGAATTAAAGGTTTTTAATGTTTTAGGGGGAAAGGCTCAATTTAATTGTAGAAATCCTAAAGTTTTTTTTAACTTACTCACCATTAACTAGGTACATAATATAATATGTATCTACCATGAATTTATTATTAAAAGCTTTTATTTACGTACATCTGTTATCCAAATCTGTACGTTTTATACATTCGGAATAAAATGACTACGGCCTACAGGCACACAGAGGTAGCCGAATATAACGAAATAATAACGGTTCAGTTTTTGCTTTTTCAGGCAGGATACCTTAAATATCAACTAATATTTCCATTGCATCACAAAGTCTTCACGTTTATAGACTCACTGGATTTATCTAACCACAAAACACATTGGTTTTTTGTGATAATACTTCCTACTTTATTTGATATCATGGCATAATACGCTCGCTACAATGTAATTACGCACGCTCAAGACAATCGTGCGACTGGCCGTGACAATCCCTAGCCTCACAAAATAGTGAAAGCCTACTATTACAGCTAACAAGGAAACATTTTTGTTGGATAAATATGAAAACTCAAATTGACGTTTGAGAAGTGATAATTTGAGCCGTAAACACATAGTGTTGGTGTTGGTTTACATTCGGAGAAAATGCTGGAAAGCATGCTGTCAAGTGTAACGTCTCACCTAGCGCTTGTTACTTTTATTTATAAATATTAATAATATATTATTATTGTAGAGATTCCGGTTTCTAATACTCATATGGATTCTTAAAAAAAAGGTAAGTCCGACGACCTCAAAAGTTATTCGGTTTTCTTGTATTACACCGTGTATAAGATTACCATAATAATGAAAATACCTGAAGGTATAAAATTGTGACAATGGTAATATTCAATTTAATG
>JALPQI010012818.1:0-58069 GCA_025490895.1 Thaumatotibia leucotreta | reverse complement strand
GTGCAAACCCCATAGCCTGTAAAAAAGAGAATAAATACCTACAAGTAAATCTTAGGTTTATTAAATACTTCGTTTTCCTAAATACCCTTTTTCACTAGGGCCGCATTATTAATGATTTTAAGCAACATTTCCTAATGAAGCCAACTAACAAAACAATAAAATGCTGTTCCACATGGTCTAAAATGAGCTACATTTTAGAAAATAGTTTTTTCTTGTGTTTATAGATTTGGCCCATAGTAAAAGTTGTTGAAAATGAATATCACCAATAGATTTTCGCCAATCCGCTTGCCCAGCGTGGCGATTATCTCCTAATGCGTCTATACGCATAGGTAATAGGAGAGGCCTATGTCCAGCAGTGGACTATCATAGGCTGATGATGATGATGATGAATAGATTTTATGAGTCTGTATCCAGTCATTATTCCAGGATGTTCGTAATCTCGTTGAAAAATATCAATATTGCGAAAATTTGACGGTTATTTATTTGTAAATGATAAAGAGAGTATTGATTATAATTACTTTCGTATCAGAAGCACAATATATTATTATAAGATTCAGCTTAAAGAAGGCATCTTGAGATCAAAATACACTGGTTCTCCATAACCTCGCTTAGCCAAGACGAACCTGTAGTGTATCGTTGACAAAAACTAATACCGTCAGCGGCGCGCGCGCACTTAAGCTGTCAACACGATCTACTGTGTCTAATGAGTAATGAAACCGAAATCGTTCCTAGAAACCTATTTGTAACATTGTTGCGCTCTTTTTAAATTGAAGTGTGTTTATTGTTTATTTATTGAAAGTACATATTAAAGTTTAAATCAGCACTTACAGATGAACCTTCCATGCTAATTATTACATACATTGTGTGGTATTTTCAACGTATCGCATCTATGTAGATCCATATTAGACCAGCTCAAAATTAAAAACCAGCCAAGATGCAATACTTCGTTCGTTCGTCACATAAATGTAACTCGAATAGGGTTCTCTAAATCATCTCCGAAAATTGTTTGTACGAATATTACATCGCAACCAATTTTTCGCCGAAAGATCATGTTACAATTGAATCTTATGAAATCGTTTCATTTCACAACTAAATGGTTGGCAATTCTATCTTTGGGCTTGGTTTTTAATTGGAACTTTTCATTATACATATTTTCATGTGGTTTATGGTTTAGCTGGCATTTAGTTAACTAAATAATTACCAATGTTTTTGGGTATAGTTTGGGGCGAATTTTATATAGGTATGTTTATGTTTTTTTAATAACAGCTTACACGAGGTTTTATATTAATGTTGATAAACAATTAAAAGTCGAGTTCTAAATAGTAATTTAGATGAAACTGATGAGGGAACGCAATGCCGAGGGAATAACAAAAGAGTCGGTTCTGGCACTCGCCGGCCGCTGCCGCGGCACGCTCGCTTCGCTCGCTCGGCTCGTGCGCTGTACGTATATGGTCGCAGTTTCACCTAACACTCCTCCTCGCTTCGCTCGTCGTCGTACCTAACAGGACTCTGTGAAATGTTTTTTATCGGTATTTTTTTGTAGTTTCTTAGAGGAGTCAGAAATCTGCATATATTTTTTGACTATGGTTATGTTTAACTAATTAGCTTCATATTTGTCTAAGACAAGTACATGAGCAATCATAATTTTAAAGAACGGTTTAAATATGTATTTTTTACTAAGTTCAAACACTGGTGAAACGTTATTCCTGTAATAGTTGTTAGGCATAGTGAAAGGTTTGACAAATGATCAGTATGCTAAAAGCATTGTGTCATTACAATAATCCGTTTTATAATAATTCTGCCAAATGAAACGTTGTCATACGTATACAATAATAATATGCTAATTGTTGGTTGTCAAAGTGAACTATCGGCGAAACGTTGGTTGGCAAATGAAATTCGGACAAAAAAAGTTCGGAGAAAAGGCAGAACCCCATATTTTTAATATACCCAGTTCCATTACCTATGTATTAACTATTTTACTGGTGGAAAATTTTGCTATTAAAAAACCCGACGATTTATTTATTATTATCATTTAATAAAATATATCCGTTTACCGTTTGACCACATACAAATATCAAAAGTTTTCTAAACTAAATTAATTTAGTCCCGTCCACAGAACGTATATTAAAAACAAACGCACTTACGACTTTTCAGAATAAAACAAAACATATGGCGCTTGATGAAAATTATGATCTTTTGTTCTGGTTAATTTCCCGTAGACTAAATATTTGTATGGATATAAACAGGCGTGTATGATGAACTTTTGCTTATGAATTTTATGATAAATTATTTGTTGACCTCGTTCGAGGTGAGAAACAATTCTTCAGAAGTTAATAAGCGTGCAAATGAAAGATGGCAGACCGGCAGGGCAGGCATAAAAGAAAAGTATTTTTGTTGCAGGATAGACTAAATAAAATCTATCTTCGGCGAATTGTATTGAAACTCTACGAGTACTTTTTAAAATGAAATGTGGTATAAAGTAAAACAGAATTCAGGGAATCAATTGCAGTGCAGGTATATAACATTTTTGACGGAGGTATCTGCTGTGATACCTATTTTCACTTGGGTGGCTTTACACATGAATAGAGAATATTATTATTGAAAGGAATAGTCCGTTAAGGAGATTTCAATATTTATTTTTACTCTATCCTATAATAGCTAATATTATTACTATTACTATGGAAATAAAAATCTATCGAAATAAAAGTAAAAAACGGATAAACTCGTGTAGGTATATTAATTAAATTTAACTTCACCCCGACGTTTCAAACAATAAAAAACTATTTTAAAAATCTATTATTATTCAAATAAGAATAGGAAGTATTACAAAATGAATCAATCGTCTGAAAAAAAAAATTACGACCATTATAACTATTAGGGTTACTAATAAAAATGCAGAGTGTGATTACGCAGATATAATAGGAAAACGTATTTAAGTAACTAATTTGGTGTTTACATGAGAGTTGCCATTGATCGACTGACATACAAAAAGTAAACAAACAGATTCATAGAACGGTTGCTACACAAATATAAATTTGACAAGGTTCTATCTACGGCCAGTATAGTGGCTCTTAGGAAAAGGTGTAATATATCACATTAAACGTAATATCTTCATACACCCCCTTAATGTGCATATCCAAAATAAATAACAACACAGTAAAACATACAAAACAAAGTAGTATCAAAGAATAACAATAAGAAAATAAACGATTAGCTAACTATGCCTAAACCACGCATGCACGTGTAGTGCTTCTCTCTAGGCAAAGCCTTTGTTAATATATCGGCGAGCATTGATTCAGTCGGCAAGTACTTTAGCTCAATACTCTTATTATTCTTTAATACACTTCTTAAAAAATGGTACCTGATGTCGATGTGCTTACTCCGAGAATGGAACATTGGATCTCCGGCAAGGCAAATAGCCCCCTGATTATCTACATGTAAAGATAATGGTGCGAACTTACCTAACCCAATTTCAGTAAGCAGGCTGTTCAGGTATATGCCCTCCTTCATTGACGATGCCATGCTAATATACTCAGCAGCTTGAAGTCGACACACATTTTTGCTTCTCTGACTTCCATGACACGCATCCACCTCCTAGCATAAAAACATAACCTGAGTAAGAGCGCCTATCTATCAAACATCCTCCCCAGTCCGCATCTGAGTATCCATGCAATGATTTACCTGTCTTCGTGTACAGAAGTCCATACGATTTCGTATGTTTTAAGTACCGTAATACACGCTTCGTGGCATTCCAACATTGTTCATTAGCACAATCCAAGAATTGACTCAATATAGCCACCGTATTCGTAATATCGGGTCTTGTTCCAATCGAGAGATACATTAACGAACCGATTATTTCGCGATATGGATACTGTTCACTTTCACTGCACTTCGCGATAGGTTTTTCCATCTTATATTTATACTCCATAGGTGTACATATGGGATTACATTTATCCATTTTAAACTTGATTAACAAATCCTCAATATATTTTTCAATTTAATGCCTTTGTCACACCTGACAAACTCTATGCCTAACATATATTTCGCAATGCCATAATCTTTCAATTCAAACTTAGTGGCCAGTTCTTTTTTGAAACTTTCTATGCATTCACCTCTTTGCGATGCGACTAGAATATCGTCAACATAGACTAGTACAAAGAGTTTAGTTTGCGAATCTATATCCTTGAAATAAAGGCACGGCTCATTCAAAGAGACTTGCAACCCCATGCACTTGAGCTGCTCGTCCAGTCTGATGTTCCACTGTCGTCCAGCTTGTTTAAGCCCATACAGCGACCTCTTGAGTAGGCATACGTTGCCCCCGGCCTTCAGGTCACACAACATCTTGCTGGCTCTTTCGTGTATAGCTGAACCTTGCTGCTCCGAACGCATGAGCTCTTGTAGGCATTCTTCTAAAAGATCTGGTACCTTCATATATATCTCTTCTTCTAGTAAACCATTTAAATATGCCGTATTAATGTCTAACTGATGAATTTCAAGATCGAGTTCCGTTGCAAGTGCAACTAACAATCTTACCGAGTCGAGTCTAGCAACCGGCGCAAATGTATTCTGGTAGTCAATACCGTACCGCTGGCTAAAACCTTTTGCTACTAACCTGGCTTTCTTCTTCTCAGTTTTGTCCACATTTAGCTTTGTCGTTAAAACATAACGGCAGCCTACGACATTTCGGCCCATAGGTTTGCTTACAATATCGAAAGTATCGTTTTTAATTAAACTTTTCACTTCCGAAAGTATCGCATCCTTCCATCCTTTTCTCTCATTACCCGATAAAGCCTGCTTTAAGGTAATTCCGGCTATTCCAGCGAAATCCTCACAGTCTAAGTACTCCTCAGCCGACTCGACGTTTTCTTCCACGGGTGCTTGTGGCTCTATGTCTTCCACTGGAATTTGTGACTCCACGTCTTCCACGGGAACTTGCGGTTCTACGTCAACCATATTGTACTTTTTCCGTGGGCGTCCGACATGACCTCGCTCCAGTCGTGGTCTTCCTGGACCTCTCTTCATTTCCCTCCCCCCATCAACATTAACCTCATCTTGATGGTGATCATGTTGAAATGGTTCCTCGGCAATATCAGGATCGTTTGTCAATTGACGGGATTCCACGGGAACTCCTTCTTGCCTCTCTGGTATGGGTTCAGGATCTACAAGATCATTGTCATGTTCGGAAATCGCTTCGACTGGACTCTCAGTACTATGTACCGGATGAAATTCTATTTCGACCTTTGAAGGTTCTTTTTGACTACTTACCGATTCACCCTTATCAATTTCGAAGGGGTCAATCTTCATGTTCATGTTACTCTTCACTTCATTCTTTGTTTCGTGAAATTTCACATCTCTTGACATAATAACTTGACGTTGTTTTGGTATCCATACTCTATAACCTTTTCGATTTCGAGGATAGCCTACAAAGATTCCTTCCAGGCTTCGCGGAGCAAACTTATCTTTTCCGGTTGACTTGTCCAAGACATGTACCTTAGACCCAAACTTGTGTAAGTAGTCTAATTTCACAGGTCGTTCAAACCATTTCTCAAAAGGTATTTCACCTTCAAGACTGCTGGTTGGACAACGGTTTCTTATGTGGCACGCTGTTGCAACAGCATCTGCCCAGAAACCCGGAGAAAGTCCTGACGAAATGAGCAGGCATCTCGCCATTTCCGTTAAGGTCCTGTTCTTCCGTTCAGCAACTGAGTTTTGCTGAGGTACTCCTGGAATTGTCAATCTTCTTGCTATTCCTTCTTCCTTCAAAAACTCGTCGAAGTTTCGATTACAGTACTCACCTCCGTTATCTGTATGAAGATACGTTATTTTTCTTCCAAATAGGTTCTCAACATGATTTTTATATACCTTGAAGATGGTGAAGACTTCACTTTTCTTGCTGAGAAAATACACTTCACACCATCTCGTATGATCGTCGATAAATGTTACAAAATATTTAGCTCCATTTATTGACGTATGTTGCATGGGTCCCACGACATCAGAATGAATTATTCTCAACTTCTCATCGCATGGCCCACTCGATCTCGAAAAAGGTAACCTACTCATTTTTCCTTCCGCACAAACATCACAATCGTACAACTCACTTACATCTGCCATCCTTAGGTTCATGCTGGACTTATTTAAAAGTCGCACAAGATCCTTAGCATTTAAATGTCCTAAAATTTCATGCATCAACCTTACGTCAACCTTTCGATCAGAAATCGCTGACACTCTATCACATTGTTCCTTAACGTAATATAAATTACCTTTACGATTCGCGACAATTTTAACGTTACCATAGCTATCTTGGACACTAGCTATGTGTTTGTCAAACGTAACGCTAAAGCCCTGATCAGTAATTTTGGCTACTGAAATTAGGTTACATTGCAAATCTGGGACAAATAGAATATTTGGCAGTTGGACAATAGTTTTAGAACCATTATTACATGTAGGTAATCTTACTGTACCTTTACCTTGTACTTCTGTGCTCGAATTCGTCGCTAAATTAAGCTTACCGGAGAAGGGTATTAATGTAGTATCAAATTTGCCTGCGTCATTGCACAAATGTGACGTACACCCACTGTCGAAGATCCAATCTCCATTCTCATTGCAAACAGCATTAACATCTGAAACACAATTAAATGTTACAAAATTGGAATCGACATCTGTAAAATCACTTATGTTTGACACATACTTCTCTTCTTCTTCTTTTTTCTTTGTTGTTCTTCGGTTTGCGCAAATTTGACCATATTTCTTACTATCGCCGTCAACTTTCCTGGCTTCCTATCCGACAGCGTCGGGCTCTCAGAATTCTTTGTTTGCTTTTCTCCATACTTTTCGATCCATCTGCTCCCAGTTACCTCAAATGTAATTTTAGCTTTGTTTCCTCTCGCCCGGGTTGTGAACTTCGTTCCTCCCGCTCCCTTAAACTTTTAGTTTTTCCTCACCATAGCGGTTTTCTCTCTTCATCCTTCACTGTACAAGCTATCCGTCTCTGGAATGCGCTCCCCTTGGCAATCAGACAGGCCCCAAGCAAGCAGGCTTTCAAAAGAATGCTTTATAAACATCTTCTAGAACAGATATAGAATTAGTTGGTAACCCTAAACGCACGTGCAATATATTGTGTATATATGTATGTATATATGTATGTATATATTGTATTTATATATTGTAGTTATATGTTGTAGTTATTTATTCTAGTATTAGTATCCAAATTGTATTTTCATTTTATTAGTTTCAATGCACCCGCTTTGTTTTTCTCCGTTTGGCCCTATGGTTGACTGGTAGAGAATGCCTTAAGGCATTAAGTCCGCCAATTGTATATTTTTTATGTGCAATAAAGTTTAAAATAAATAAATAAATAATAAATACTTTACGGCACTACTACTATTCTGTTCCTTTTTCTTTTGAGTACAATCCGAGGCTTTATGACCGTGTTGATGACATTTAAAACATTTGTATCTGAACTTCGAATCGATTTGCTCATCACATGCGCGTTGCCGTGACACCGTGCCACTCTTGGGTTTAGAAGATCTCTTTCCTTTTACCAGAAGTGCCCTATCTACACTTTCTTTTCTATTTCTGGAATGTTCTTCTTCTAAAATTTTAATCTTCAGAGCCTCTGGTTTCGGTAACGAATCTCGTGATTCTATGGCACATCTGAAGTTGTTAAAACTGGGCGGCAAGCTATACAAAAGCATAATTGAAGCCAAATCATCATGCATTTCAATGTCCATGTCAGCTAGTTGGCTTTTCACATCGAAAAATCGCATGACATGTTCTCTGATGTCACCATCTTCCTCCAATTTACGAAGCAGTAGCTCTTTTAATAATGTAGCCTTTTTCGCAGGTCCCTTCGATGCATGTACGTCTTGCAGTTTTATCCATACATCTCGCGATGTCTTACAACCTCTCAAATGACGTAATTCGCTGGGGGTTATCGATAAAATGAGATCCGACTTAGCTTTTGAGTCTCCGATGTCCCATTTTGCTGCCTCGGCTGGTTCTGCTGGTTTCTTGATAGTTCCGTTCACGTATCCCCAGGCATCATTTTTTATTAAAACTGCTTCCACTTGGATCTTCCACGTCTCATAATTGCTCTCGTTGAGCTGATCAATTTTCACATTACTACTCATTTCTGCTGAAATTCTTTACCTTTTACGTTTTTACAAGAATCCTGCTTTGCATGGACTGCCCATAACCACTATTAGGGTTACTAATAAAAATGCAGAGTGTGATTACGCAGGTATAATAGGAAAACGTATTTAAGTAACTAATTTGGTGTTTACATGAGAGTTGCCATTGATCGACTGACATACAAAAAGTAAACAAACAGATTCATAGAACGGTTGCTACACAAATATAAATTTGACAAGGTTCTATCTACGGCCAGTATAGTGGCTCTTAGGAAAAGGTGTAATATATCACATTAAACGTAATATCTTCATAATAACTAATTAACATTATTAACATTACGTGTAGATGGTTTCATTCTGTCAAGCCCTCGATTGTGCTAGAAATTTATCTAGGTGTACATTAATCAAATATGAATAAGGAGGCAGGTACTTGAAAAATAACGTTTTTAGTACAGATGGTGCTTTTTGCGAGAAGTGGTTAATTTTTTGTGAGGGCCAGAGTTCGGAGGGTTACCTGTACCTAATGAAAAACGTCGTACGATATACGTGCGAAAAGGAAATTCGTAACTCGCCGATTTAAAACACTCCGGTCGTGTTTTAATTTATCGCCACTAGTTCGAAATTCATTTTTTTGCGCTTGTGTCGTAATGTAACTTATCGTGTCAACTGTCTGATAAAAAATTAAAGGAGTTGAGAATTTGACAGATTTTTATGTGTGTCTGTATGTCACAAGTCATAATGCGTTAATTAAAACTTGAGTTCATATAAATTTTTAGTTAAAATTATTGATATTTATCAGTATGAACGTAAAAAATACATCTGCAAACGTGTTTCACGATTACGCGTCAAAGACGTCAAATACTATGGAATGTCAGCCATATTTGTTTACATTTTTTTATTCTATTAACGATTGGTAAACGTTATAATATCAGCCATAGAATTTTCTCCGAGTCATTGTGTCTCCAAGTTCTTTGCCACACTCTGAATGCCGCACGTGCGTCCGGCAAAGCGCCTAAGGAAGCCAGTCCTCACGTACTATAAACCAAAATAACAGAGGGCCATACATAGGCAATAATAGTCCTTCGAAAATTTAGCTTAGGGGCCCGTTTCACTACCCACGAATGAAATATATCTGCTAGATAAATATTAGCTGTCTTTTTCTTTAATTTTATTAAATATTAGCTGTTCCGTTTGGCGATCGCAGTAGTGTGTCTACTATGATGACGCTGCTGTCAATCATCAATCTTCTATAAAGTAATATACATTGACACTTCAATCCGTTAATCGACTCTTAGGGTGAAGACACTATTGAGTCAAAATTCTTTTCGTTGTCTTATTAATAGTGAACTGTTCGCGATCCAGGTGTACGATACAAACCCGAACAGGGTTTAACGTCACCTTATGTTATAATTTGTAACGCTTTTCATGTAATAAAATAAATAAATTAATTAATCAAATTAATTTTTTCCCTAAAAATATGACGCAATGGTTATTTTTGTATGAGATGACGTTTTGATTTTTTTATATACTGAGTCGAAACAGCAACTAAAAGCGTGACAGAGTGGTATGAAACAAGACAACGAAAAGAATTTTGACCCAATTGCCAAAACCAATTGGCCGTTTAGTGTGAAACGCGTAAGAATGCGTACGCTACGCGTGCGGAAAGCTGGACGCGGTATTATACTAAACCATTTTCCATAGACAAAATGCGTACGCATTCTGAAAAATGTGTCTTCACCCTTACGATACCCACGCGAAGATTTGGGGTGATGACTGATGACAAATGTATTCAATCTCACTAAGTACCGTCACCACGTGGCGGGTTACTTTCTAATTCCTAATCTTACAGTAAAAAAAAACGGAGAACAAGATGGCGTAGTCAAGTTGCCAATCGCAAAAGTTCAGTAGCGTATCTTAGTTTTCTCTATCAGTCACACTTTCTTGTTAGTGCGACGAAGACAGTTGCCTTTACGAGTATATAGTTGCCACGATTCGCGAACACGATTGAGCGTTAAGGTGCTTTCAGACCAAACGAACATTCGCTATTCTATCCCCCACTCTACGAAATCAACGTATCACGTTTTGTGTAACGATCAAATTTCGTAGAGTAGGGGGTTAGAATAGCGAATGCTCGTTTGGCCTGAATGCACATTTAGCGATTGGCATCTTGGCTACATACCCAGCGGCCCTACTAACTTCGAAGTTCGCAGATTTCGGGGATTTGTCTCTGTCACTCTAATGACGCCTTCGTTGGTGTGACAGAGACGAATCCCCGAAATTTGCGAACTTCGGAATTCGCGGAAGGCCAACAGATACTAGATAGCGTAAACTAAATGCAAAATTAAATGTAAAAAGTGCTGTTGAAGCAGTTTTTAGCAACTGGGTCAGGTCGGCTAGTAGAACTGGAGGGTCCTTGTCGTAACTAGAACGTTAATTTATACCGACTTCAGTAGCGGTACTTTTTTTGTGCATTGCGCTTGCACCGATAAGGATGGAAAATATTCACTCAGAAACTACTAGGCCGTGGCAAATTGAGGTTTCTAAATAATACTATAATAAGCTACATATCATATGAGTACCATTTGTAGTTTCGAAAATAAATATGAATAAAAGAAGTACCAAAGAAAAATACCGAGTTTCGCAATGTCTGCGCTTTCGCAACTGATGCCAAAAACACTCGGCCATCCGGTGTCAACTTGAAATTTCATTGAAGTTAGTCGATTCGGCTTCATATTTCAACGTATTGCAGGCAAAAAAAATTCTGACTGTTTTGTGAATGCGTGGATTGCTACTGAGTACCTACATATTATTACTATTCATCTCATATATTATTTATTACATGTACCTGCCTGTGTACACTTATTTTATAAAAGCTACAATGTATATTATGTTCTGTAGATTTCGATGTTAATTTTAGCTAAGACCGAAATAAGATGATACTATTTATCTGATGAGTAATATAATTTATAATTGTCGTAGATATTAACATAAGGTCCTTATTGAAGCACGTGCCACATGTTAGAGAAACGTTCCTATATTCTTCCTTATTAAGTAATTATTACCCCCATATAGCTGCATCTAGTCTCAATCATAAAACGTCATATCCGCCATATATATTCCATGAAAATAAGACATTTCATCAAACAGCACATCACCCTTCCAATAATTCAGGCACGCTCAACCTTTCACGACTGATACATGGATTAATTTAATTAATAAACTCGTTATCTCGAGTGTGGCAATTTGGCTTCCGGCTAATGTAGTTAGTTGGCGACGCCTGCTCGAGACGGCGCTTCATGCGTGGAAATTTTGCTTTATTAGCCAAGTTTATTATAAGGTATCTACATTTGATACATGAACTATAAATACACGAAATATATTTAGCTAGACAAGATTAGAAAAGCTTCCAATAAAGTAAAATAAAGTACAGTCAAGCTCGTACCTTCGATGTCGCTATCTAGAACAACATATTTAAAAATAATCTAGGCCTTTGACAACAATTTGGCATGTTTTCGGTGATAGAAATAACCATGATGATGAAAATATGGTCCAAGTATGAATTTTTATCAAGTAGAGTTGATTGGCATGGTTACATATTATAGCAATTTTGAAATATACAGATATATGTTCATATTCGTATGTATTCAATTGCAGCGTCTGATATTCAAGGCTGTTTTCTACTTTAATTATCCCTTTTTAAATAATATCAAACGAAGGCCATTGTTTATTTAAATTCAGATTTTTTAAGCTATCCCCTTTATTCATAAATGTCTTTTAACTTAGCAATGTCTCTACAAGAGTGAAAAGGACAAACGATACTTAGCGCTTCCTAAGTTAGAAGACGTTTATGAATAAAGGGGTTAATGTGATATAAAATGTTTTTCATACGTACAGATGTTTTTTACGCGCTAGTGCGCAAAGTGGTTCATTTCTTGTCAGGTCGAAACTTCGGAGGGCCATATGTATTGAAAAACGTCGTACGATACACGTGCGAAAACGAAATTCGTAACTCGGTTCGATTTAAAGCACTCCCTTCGGTCGTGCTTTAATTTATCTCCACTCGTTTCGAACTTCATTTTTTTCGCACTTGTAGCGTAGTGTACTATTTCGACTACGTACGAGCTCCGTAAATTAGTCTAAAACTTTCTAAAAGGCAATCAAAACGCTTGCATGAGGCTAACCCAAACATACCAATTTCAATTATACCACGACACCGAGTGGCCAGATATGACGCAAATTGATCTGCCATTTTTCATAGCGACATTGATTGACGAATGAACTCCGCGATGAAAATATTTGCCGCGCGTTTTTTGATAAATTGAATTTGATGTTGCCGTTACCGTGAATTCGTTAAGGGGTTTAGGAATGTTTCCAATTTAAATGTGGAAATGGAAAATTCATAATTTAACATTTTTAATTTCAGTCTGCGGTTATATTTTATTTTAAAAATATTTTAGGTTGGCTACACCTGAAATAGTAAATAAAATATCGAACTTGAATCAAATTATGTAAATCAAACAAATTTTTGGTGCCTCTTAAAACCCATTAACTTGATGAGATGTTCAATTAATTAATTTTAATATAATACTTATATATAGGTATGTATACTATGTATATGTACCAATTTATTTACAAATATGTACACTTTATGCACTTACCCCCTTATTCATAAACGTCTGCTAACTTAACAAGCCGCTAATAATTGTTTGTCCCTTTCAGTCTTAACAATGTGTCCATAAGAGCAAAAGGGACAAACAATTATTAGCGGCTTGTTAAGTTAGCAGACGTTTATGAATAAGGGGGTAACAATTTAAATCTAACTACCCAAAATCTAAAAGAGACCCTTGTGGCATTATACCGAGTTACGGTGTTTGCTAGATTAAGTAGTAGAGTTTGCTATATCCCAATGCCTCTACATTGTACGATGAAGTCGCTAGCTGTTCGGTTTCGAGTTAGTTAGTCTCACGTTACTAATATACTTACGCGTCTCGACATTACGAGTACTTTACGCAAAATACTACGAAAATAAATATTTTTGTGACATTAACAATGTATTGCTAATTTTTTCCGTTGTAATAACGTATTCTGTATCTCCTTCTCATTAGTGAAAAGTGAAATAAATGCATTACACTTTTTTCCAAGTAATTTCAGCTTTTCGTAATCACAATCAGAATACAACATGATACAGTCGAGGAATTTAATTTCCTACCCATTTCGTACCTTGTCACAGTGACAATCAATATGAAAGCTGCTAGGACTGTCATATTATAGCTACTATGACAAGGTACGAAATAGGTAGGAAATTAAATTCCTCGACCGTACAAAAAATACCCTTAAACGGATTACAACAACATTTATTGAAACATCTGTAGGTATCATGTTGTTACTCCGAAATACAGCAAAACTACACATACAGCGGTACCCAGCAAAATTATCACCACCCACATATGATCACCGGCAAATTGAAACATAACTGCATTATCCCAAAACTAGGACTCGTAAAGCGCAAAATCTGCATGTAACTGCAATTTTCAACTTCAAATTCGAAACGTCTTATCGCTATGAAAAATCTGTGTCGCTTGAGCTCTTACTGTAGGTCGTATGCAATTCTCCGACCGTTTATATATCGCGAATTAACCGAAGCTCCGTATATCTGTGCTACTTGAATCTATGCCCTTACTATGAATTTGTCTGATTCAAGATGTTTTTTGTTCTCTTGTTGTCTTCCGATCAGTTATCATGCAATAAGCAGATTTTTTTTATTTGGCTGTGTGGTGAGGGCAGTAAGAATACATTTGTCACCACCCCAACTCCTCCTGTCGTAAGAGTCGACTAAGGGATTGAAGTGTCACTGACCATTATTTGATAAAAGATTGATGATAGGCAGCAGCGTCATCAAAGTGGACACATTACTGCGATCGCCAATCCCATCCCAGCCCAGCGTGGCAGCGCACCTGCCCCTCCCCCCCCCCTCCCCCTTGACACTAGATTTAGGTATGCCTGGGTGCTGTATTGAGTATAAAATATACATATATGTCATATCATAGGGCAGTGCCCGCCCTAAACGAAGTCCTGGATGCTTAGACAAGTTGCCAATCGCTAACGCTTAATCGTCAATCGTAAACGAAAGGCAGCTAACTGTCTTTGTCGCACTAATATGAAAGAGTAATAGAGAGGGGAAACTACGATACGCTACTAAGCGTTAGTGATTGGCAACTTGGCTAAGCATGCTGGATACGCGCACGTGCACTCCGCACAAGCGGTGTGCTATTTACTACGACATTTCCTACACCACAACGCGCTCGCTGTGTGCGTGCTGCACACGCATCTATTGTGACTCGGCCTTAAGAGCGAGTGATGCATTGATGTGTGTGTGCACAAATAGTATATGGTACTAGAGAGATGTACTATGAATTTGTTTAAGTATTAGCGGATTGGCATTAAAAGCATATGGTAAGTGTACTGTGTCCCATATAATAATATGCTGGTAAAATGCCAACTAGTGCAACGTTCGTAATTCGTATTAAGATTTCATTGTAATTATAGTGCTTCTGATACATTAACGAGGATTAAAAAGACTACAAAGTAGGTTTCACAACGAAAACTATCATCATCATCATCATCATCATCATCAGCCAATTGACGTCCACTGCTGGACATAGGCTTCCCCCAGAGAGTTCCACAAAGATCGGTCGTGAGCTGTCCGCATCCATTGGACACCCGCAACCTTTACAAGGTCGTCGCTCCATCTTGTGGGGGGCCTTCCCACGCTGCGCCGTCCAGTGCGTGGTCGCCACTCGAGAACACGCCGACCCCACCGGTCATCGGTCCGATGATGATGGGCTTGGGCTGCTGCGTCATCATAGTGGACACAAAACTATCATAAATAAACATAATTAATAATAAAAAAAAATCAAATTAAACATAGTTAAAAATAAAATAGGTTTCAAAGTAATACCACAAGAGGTGGTTGTAAATTGACAACGGAATTTTTTTTTAATGGGGATGAGCATAGGACATAACATGTACATTTCGAGATAGCTTTTACTTAAAATAACGTACGTACCCCCAACTCCTCCTACGGGTGTCGTAAGAATCGACTAAGGGATTGAAGTGTCACTGACCATTACTTTTTTGATAAAAGATTGATGATGGGCTGCTGCGTCATCATAGTGGACACATTACTGCGATCGCCAATCCGCTTGCCCAGCGTGGCGATTATGGGCATTTACCTCCTAATGCGTCTATATACGCATAGTTAATGGGAGAAACCTACGTCCAGCAGTGGACTAACGTAGGTTGATGATGAACGTACATACACTCATTGACAGGTGATTTTCTAAGTGGAAATCGCATTAAGGTCAGTGTGGGTAAGTCCGGCATATTTTATTTGTAAGGAAAGTCCGTCATATGCGTCTTATATTGTTGAGTTAGGGGTGGAAATCAGTTGCTAGACGGACTTTCCTGATACATGATCTTACCCGTATTAACCTTACATCATAAATCGCTGCCCAAAAATAAGAAGGTGCTATGTCACAGTTTTGTCAACTTGAAATTTGAACATTGTCACACTGACACGTTAGTCCAGATTTCATTACCCCGAAATGCAAGATAATATAATAATAATAGAACCCTGCAATATTGGGGTAGCGAAATGTCATTGTATCGTACGAATATTTACAGCTACACTGTTGTTAAAAAATCACACACAAAAATAGTACATTGTGCATCAAGGGAGGTAAGTATGGAATTACTAATAGGAGTGTTAATTTTAATGACTCGAGTTAGTATTCCGCTTACCGACCGTGATGCATACAATGTTTTTCATCACACTTGCCGAGAAAAAAATAAGTTTAAGACAAAATATTATTAAATGACGTACTGACATTTCCATTACTCCCTAGGGAATTTCACTTTTCTATTACTCCCGCTACGCACGCAAGCAATGGCGCGCTTAGACAGCAAGTGCGACGAAAAATAAAATTGTAACTCATTCATGAATTTAATTGCCTAGTTTAATTCATCGCCTATAGGTATTGCATTTGCATACTGTATAGAATAGTTATATAAACAATTAAAAACAAAATAGTTGAAGCTTGAGCGTCGTCACCTCATCACTTAAGTAGCATTACATTATAACTAAAGTGACATTGTTTGATGGCTGGACGACTTATTTATTTAGCTTAATTTATTTATTTAGTTCAGTCAACTGTTCTATTAATTTAGTTTATTGCTTGGCTGTCTTCGAGCCAAGCACTTTACAATGTAATTTTATTAGTCTAATTTAGATTTATTAGCGTTTTGGCAATAACGGATGGGAGATTCCTGCAGTCTGTTTAATTAATGTAGTGGAATTTTCGACAGGCTATTTTAAAATGGAATGTTGTTGTATACAGGGTGTAAGTCTAATAAGGGCGAAGCTCTTAACGGGTGTTAGTTTACGACATAATAAGTACATTCAAATAACTTTTACTTAAAATTAGAGCAACATTTTCAATAACAATTAATAAAATAAACAGTAGAGCAACATACACTAGTTAAACACTCGTTGACAGCTAATTTCAAAAGCAGAGACATAATTGCCATTTCAACAATAACAAATGTTCGTACCTACATTGCTGCTCCGATAATCTTAAAAAAAAAATCTGTCATAATTAAGAGTAACTTTAAAGAAAACCTTGTAATCCATGATTACACTAATGAATCCCATGCCTGGTTTAATTGATCGCCCGTATTAGATTTACACACTGTATAAAATATGAATATGGCTGGTAAAATTCTGCTCTCATATTACAAGCTTCTACGTTACATTTTAATTAATATATTTGAAATTTTCGAACTGTGACTCCAGGGTGCTTAGCCAAGTTGCCAATCGCTAGCGCTTAAACGTCAATCGTAAGCGAAAGGCAGCTAACTGTCTTTGTCGCACTAATATGCAAGAGTGACAGAGAGGGATAACTACGATACGCTACCAAGCGCTAGCGATTGGCAACTTGGCTAAGCATCCAGATGTGTCACTTGCTGCCTACCTAAAATCAGGAAGAATCTGTAAATATAAGCCCTGTCAACTAAAAAAAATTCACATTTCGTACACCAAACAAATTCAAATTCATGTGATGTAATATCAGCCCCTCAAGCAGCAAGCACATCTTGTGTTTGGCAGCAACCAACAGCTACCCGTCTCTTTTCGATTGTATTCATTAAAAAGAGACGTGTAGCTGTAAGTTGCTGTCAAACTCGAGATATAGCCCATCAGACCGTAGAGTATAATGTTCTGTCTCGCCTCCTTAATCTTCATATGTCAAGTCGAATCGTGCTTTATATGTGCCCTTTCCTATCTACCCATGACTTAAAAAAATCAGAATGAATAACTAGTATAAATACATGTTTTGAATAAATGTGAATACTCCTTTGAATAAAACGTCGTCAACGAGCATGTAAAACCTCTCAAGGAGCAGATGTTGTAGGCTACGGTAGCTGCTTACCTGTTTGTAAAAGGGATTTAATTAATTGTTAAGGCATGGTAATGCGGTTAATATTTATTCCAAGCAGAAAAGGTTGTCAACGACTGCTTTTGTATTTACCGAATTTCTAATCGTGAAAAAAGAGCTTTGCTAGAGCTACTATCAATCATAACAAAGTCAAACGATTATTTTATCCAAGTAACTCAACCGACTTTACACTTTCAAGTTATTGCCCCAAGTTTTTTGAGACGCAAGTACCTATTTTGTTAAAGTATTTAAGCGGTAAATATCAGTAACTCTATCTTGCATAGGTAAATAAAAAAATGTTTCGAAACTTGCAACAATAACTTGCATATGTAAAATATATGGATGAACAGCAAGCTCTCGTGAGACAGCAAGTCAATAGTCGTTAAGAACGAGCGAGATACACGAGTCACAGCTGCAGTATAATAAACAGTACTAACGCACAGTACGGATACACCCTGTCTCCTACCGAAATTACAGTCCACCGTTCCGGTGACCTTTAATTTTTTTTTAATTTTTTTTAATTTGTTTTTAAATTTAATTAATAATCGCTTCCTAATTTAGCAAGCCGCTAAGTATTGTTTGTCCCTTTCGGTCTTATCAATATGTCCATAAGAGCGAAAGGGATAAACAATACTTAGCGGCCTACTAAGTTAGACGTTTATGAATAAGGGGAAAGTTCTCAATACTCAGGTTCTCAATGCTAGTATACGTAGTAGTAAATTTTCCGCAAATCGCATACGCATGTAATAACGGTTTATCCAATTCTGCCCTACAAGTAAATTTACTCGTTTCCTAGATGTCTATCGACAAAACGCGACAAATGTGCGACAAGCCTCTACGGCTCATGCAATATTTATTCGCGGCTCGCCGCTGTAAAGGCATTCCGTGGTATTCCTTGGTACAGACGCAAAATATAAGAGGAAGCGATTTACCTTTTCGTTGGTGACACTCTTAAGATTTAAAAAATAATGGAGAGAGTGTCACATGAACTTAAAAAGCCATAGTGTTATGAAAACCACTCGTTTCTTGGCTTGGCACCTTGGTTATCGGTCTAAAGTGCAACGATTGATTAAAGTTCCTTACACCTATTCTTAACCCACGTACAGCTGGGCAAAAAAGAGTAGAAATTAAAAAGTCGCAACATCGTAGTGTCGTCCCTTTCAAATCAATATGCGTGAGAAAACGGGACTTTTTAATTTCTACTCTTTTTTGCCAGGCTGTAAACATGGCATGCGGTCTTAGCACATCTTGAGTTTGACAGCAACTCGCAGCTACCCGTCTTTTTTCGATAGTATTTATTAAAAAGAGACTTACAGTTGCGAGTCGCTGTCAAACACGAGATATGCTAGCCTCAAAGATGGACTCAGTCAGATAGTATTTTAATATGTTTCAGTCTCAGGTTAGTTTCAGTTCTAACAAGTTAGAATTATTTTTTACATTTGCTGCTACGGAACCATTAGTGCGCAAGTCCGACTCGCTCTTGGCCGATTTGTCTACTTCATTGTAATGAACTACTAAATGCATCTCACACCTCATCTACATTTTGCTGATTCTTGGTCATAAACATTTCTAGATACCTTAACGGTCCAGCTGTTAATATGGTCAATGGCCACTTCTACGAAATAAGTACATTCGCTAATCTGATAGCATACGTCTATAAATTTGGTTTTCTGTAGGATTACCTCATTACGGATTTGATCCTTTAGGAAAAGTAGCTATGGAACAAATTTTACATATAGATGGCAGTGCTTAGCTTTTGTATGGCAAAGTGTCTGGAAAAAGGACTTAAACCAGAATAACGTTTCCTCACGATGTTTTTCTTTAACGTATAACACTTGTGAATATCAAACGATATTTCGTACATAGGTTTTTGTTAAAACTCATTGGTGCAAGCCGGGGATTGAACCCACAACCCCTGCATATCATCTATCAGCAAGTAGGTACCTATTATATATATCGTCGCTTAGTACCCACACCATAAGCCATAATTGAGCTTACCGTGGGACTAGGTCGATTTGTGTATTTAAAATGTCCCAAGGTTTTTATTTATTACTATTATTGGCGGTGGACGAAGCAGGTTACTGAATAGTCGCCAGGGTGGTCAAGACGGTCTGCCCGGAGACCACCGACAAGACATCTGCTGGATGGCAACAAAGCAGTGGATGCGACTATCACAGGACCGAGGAAAGTGGCGTAATAAAAAAGAGGCCTATACCCAGCAGAGGGTGGACACAGGCTGAGATAGACTATGGGTTATTTTATTTATACTTATTCGAATCCGACTCGGTTGGGCAGCTTTCGGGAAGCTACGACACATATTTTCGTCCAATATTCCGCGGTGTTTGAAGACGAAAGTCTTTGATCAGTGTGTGTTGCCAGTGATGACTCACGGTGCGGTCTTGAAACGTGGCCGCTTACAATGGGCCTCATAAGAAGGCTCAAAGTCACCCAAAGGGCAATGGAGAGGGCTATGCTAGGAGTCTCTCTGCGTGATCGGATTAAAAATGAGACCATCCGCAGCAGATCCAAAGTAACTGAAATAGCTCTCCGAATCGCTAAACTGAAGTGGCAGTGGGCGGGGCACATTGCGCGTAAAACCGATGGCCGTTGGGGCGGGAAGGTTCTTGAGTGGCGGCCACGTACCGGAAGGCGTAGCGTGGGTAGGCCTCCCACAAGGTGGACTGATGACCTGGTGAACGTCGCAAGAGTCCGCTGGATGTGGGTGGCGCAGGACCGGTCATTGTGGCAATCTTTGGGGGAGGCCTATGTTCAGCAGTGGACGTCTTTCGGCTGATATGATGATGATGATGACTTAATCTAAGGTCAGTAAGGGTAGACCGCTTGCGTTCGTCAGTTTGGCGGCCATGTTTTATGCATGGGATCGGGAGCAACTGTTGATACGGCCGGCTGTAATGGCCACCCATTCTATTATCGTCCATGTTTTGGATAAAATATTCTTAATTAAATGTTCTCTTGAATACCAGGCCTAGCTATTCAAATGTATGCGATAAGCAAAAAGTAATAACCATCATAGAGGGAAAAATAGAAGGCAGAAGGAAGAGTGGCAGGCCAAGAATAGCATCCATAGACCCACTGAAAGAGAAAGTGAAAGTCGTGTCGTATCAGGATCCCAAAGAAAATGTAAGTATGATGATGAATGAATGCATTAAAAGATATGATTAGATTAGATACGAATGAAAAGCTATGTGTATGTATATACCTACATAACATACAGACAGTACGTGATTTTTGTCGTTCAAATTCGCTTTGCGAAGGGTATGGTGGCTAGGCCAGAAGTCCGAGTGTAGGTAATAACTTATAAAAAACGTCTCGATCGCGTTTACGTTTTCATCGTCATTTGTATGAAATTGTCGATGAAAACGTAAACGCGATCGAGACGTTTTTTATAAGTTATTACCTACACTCGGCCTTCTGCTGATGAACAGTAATGAAAATCGGTATCGTGATATAGAGACTAATAAAATCATGTCCCTACAATTAGTAGGTTAATGAGAACAAGATTCGTGTCACATACGCGAAATTACTTATTACAATAATTAAGAAAATAAAACTATATGTTAATACATATATAATAATAATAGTCTAAGACCTCTTTTCTATAGATCCATGATCCATCCATCTTCCATCACCATAGCCCATTAGTCTTTTCCATTACTTCTCAATAGTCTCTTCTATACGCCTGCTAGGACCGGTTTACGGATATATATTGTTGTACCCGTGAATGGGTTGCAGCAGGTGTACAACACAGCAAATTTCTCCAAAGGGCCTCTACGTGTTGGATCTGTATCCCCGCGCAAGCCTATAAAAAACCGGGATTTGTAAGCCCGTGATTCTCAAGGAGAGACAAACATAGTCTAAGAAAAAAATGTAATGAAGAATGATAATACATATTAATAATACATAAACATGTAACCTGCTCTTCCATCGAAATGTGTTCAACAGTCATAGCTGTTTTAAATTATTGTGTTGTTAACTTGTTACAAAATATGTAATAAAAAGAGTACCTCTGGGAATAAACCTCGCAAGTAAGTGTCAGTTTCAACACTGTTATGGAATTTAAATTATCAACTTAAAATGTCCATTAAATAATCGTTCAATCTTTACGCGCAAGTTGCGACGAAAAATGGTAATTTGAGTGCTTAATGTACGCGGGTAATGTCGCGGAAAAAAGTATTTATAGTATAAAAACATTTTTTTTCTTATAATTGCTCTGATGTTTAATAGTTTATTAAAGCCCTAGGGCGGTGAATTTGTAAATAAACCGGTCTCGGTAGGCTTAATATGGTAACCTCGTAGACGTGATCAATTTTAAGTTTTTTTTTTAACCCAGCCAGTTTGTTTCTGGGGTTAAAAAAAGTAAAATTGATCAGGTCTCCGAGGACACCATATTAAGTCTACCGGTGCATTTACGAATTCACCGCCCTAGGGCTTTAATAAACTATTAAACAATATTCGTGTCTCCGTAAAAATAGACAACCTTTTTTCTTTTTTGTCAGTTTTTTTTTTCTTTTAACGTTGGTTTCAGGATGTTAAAACTGCTTATCGAGATTTTTTAACTGGCAAATTGTGTTCCTTTTTTGAATCGAGATTGGGTTTAACATACATTTTACCTAATATTTTCTTCGGTTACCGCGAGGATTACTCATGAAATAAAAGTATGAAAACGGATAAACTCGTGTATATTAACTAATTTTAACTTCATTCCGACGTTTCGAACACTTTACAGGGTTCGTGGTCTGCGGATGACTGACAATGGTCAAAGAGCTTATTGGTGAATACTCGGACGACCTTAATCTGGATGTTCCAAGTTTAGGTCCTGATTCCCCAATGCCACCATAGTTGTATGGGTTGCCTAAAATTCATAAACCAGGTGCCCCGTTACGTCCTATAGTGAGTCAAATTGATGCTCCCACCTATAAATTGGCTCAGCACCTAGCGGGTGTTCTCTCACCTCTGCGTGGTAATAGTAGCACACTTACAAAGGATTCATACCAGTTCATCCGTGATATTAAAGACCTAACTTTGACGGATGAGGAAATCATGGTCAGTGTCAGTTTTGATGTCCAGTCACTGTTCACCAGTTTACCTGTGCAAGACTGCATTGAAATTGTCAAGAGAAGGTTAAGGGAGCAGAACATGTCAGAGGAATACGCTAAGTTGTTGGAACATTGCCTTACATCTGGATACTTACTATGGAACGGTGAATTCTACCTTCAAGTGGATGGCGTGGCGATGGGGTCTCCAGTTTCTCCTGTTGTCGCAGACATCTTTATGGAGGACTTCGAGGAGAGAGCACTCTCATTGGCTCCCATGAAGCCGAAGATATTTAAAAGATATGTAGATGACACTTTTACTATCCTTCCAAAAAGTAGTGTTTCAACTTTCTTAGATCATTTAAATTCCATTCATGATAAAATTAAATTTACTATGGAGTTAGAAAATGACTGTTCTCTGTCTTTCTTAGATGTTTTGGTTATAAGAAATCCGGATAAAACTTTGGGTCACACTGTATATAGGAAACCTACTCACACTGATAGGTATTTAAATGGCAATTCCCACCACCATCCCAGCCAACTAGCTACTGTTGGCAAATCTTTGTTTCAGAGAGCCCAAAAGATATGCGATGATCGGCATCTAGCTGCGGAGTTTCGGCATGCTAGGCAGGCACTTCGGGCAAACAACCTGAAGATTCCTCGAGCCGATCAGAAGACTCGTATGAAGATTCCCACTGTTGAGCGCAGGCCAGCCGTTCTGCCTTTTGTTGGAGGGGTTACAGACAGGATCAGCCGCATCTTGAAACGTGCTTCTATTAAAACCTATTTTAAGCCAATGAAGAAGATGTCGCAGTTTCTGAGGCCTGTTAAGTATAGCACCCCCTTACTGAATGCAGGAGTGTATAAGCTGGACTGTGAATGTGGGTTTTCATATGTTGGGCAAAAAAAGAGGAATATCACTACTAGGGTGAAGGAACACATAGCCGATGTCAAGCACCGTCGACAACAGTCTGCGGTTTGGGAGCATGTCAGTGATGGACCGAATCATTCTATTAAGTTTGACAAGCCTTTGGTTCTCGTTAAGGAGAAGAGAAACATTCCTAGAATGTTGCGTGAGGCTATTGAGATAATGAAATATCCAAACTTTAATAGAATGGAAAGAAGCTTTTCTCTACCACCAGCTTGGGATCCAATTGTTCATCTGATAAAGGAACAGTCTAGACATAAACCGTGAGGCTATGCGTGAGGCATGTATTTGGCGGTGGTGACCATTACCCCCCTTTTTAGTACTAGCAAAAAAAAATTTTCAAAATTATTTTAAATTTCCTTATTAATCAAAATTGTATGTTTCGGTTTAATGCATGATGATCTTAAGATGTACTACAAATGTTTTTTGAAAAGAGTTGTCCCGCTGAGTTTCTTTCCGGTGCCAATTTTGGGATACCTTCCTAACAATACAATCATACAAAGGAAGGAAATACTTCTCAGGCAGTGGCGTAGGGATAGAACCGGCGTAGATTATTTATTTTGTCTCTTGTCTTCATTCTGAAAATATTTGTAATGAATAACTAGCTTAATTTGCAAATTTTGTATGTACATCCACCCTTAAAATTTATTGTCTGTGGTTTAGTAATTTTTCTTTGGTGGGTAGTTTTGTACTTATCTTTCTTATTTTGATGGAGGTAGATCTATCAAATTTCCTCCATTGTCAGTCATCCGCAGACCACGAACCCTGTAAAGTGTTCGAAACGTCGGAATGAAGTTAAAATTAGTTAATATACGCGAGTTTATCCGTTTTCATAGTTTTATTTCATACATTTTACCATTTGTCGCACATTAAAACCTCTATAGCACTAGAACCTCAATATCACATTTAAAAGTAAAATAAATGACATAAAAATAAAATAATAATTTTATATTTTTGTTTTTAATGACACCTGGGGCATTCAGTTACTAGTTGTTAGTGGAGTTAAAAAAATGTAAAACTGACCGTCTCCAGGGACAACCTGTATTCACACTAAAATACAACGCTCATCGATAGAACAAGAATATTAAATAAAATACACTTTTGACGTCGACTGTCCACACGATAAAAGACCGGTCAGTTCACACCCAACACCCAATACCGATCAAAGTAATGTAATAAACTGTTATTACGCGCTCCGCCCCCACGAGAAAGGTCGTAACCGACATCAATTCCGATACAACATAGTACCTTTTTTGCACACCTTATTAATGCATTACCAAAGTATCTGTGACAGTTTTGAACGTTTTTAACGAGTTGAGAAAAGGTTCAAAATCACATAATTCTACCAATCCCAGCAATTGTAACCGTATTTGGACCATTTTATCAATGAAATCGTCAAATGCTTTAATTACTATTAATATAGAGTTCGTTATTGCTTAAATTCTGTGCTTTAATTATTTGGTAGATCTTGTTTAGGTTGCGTGGGTTACCAGAAAAATATAATTACGATCAGTCCAATTGGCTAAGTAAGATAATCGGAGGTTTTGGTGATTAAAGGTATTATCGAATTAGAATTAAGTGCATGTTGCGTCGATTAAATACCCACAGTACGCCCGCCTACTTACGTGAATCATTAATAATAACTAAGTTTTGAAGATATATTTTGAAACCTGAATGATTATCAGAGATCGGACAAATGTGCGTCATTTTTTGCAATAATATGGATATGACTAAAAAGTTGATTGAATAATTAATTATTTAATCAAATACAGAAAATTACCTGTTTGACATCGGTAACTATGAACACCTATGTAAATAGTCCCCATAAGGTCATACGGGGCAAATGCAACTATGAGGTAAATCCGACTAATTGAAATACCTACTCTTAATTTGTAAAAAGATCATACTTACAACCTACTACTACAACGACCATACCTACAATTGTGTTGCTTTTGAAATAAATCAAAGAATGTTCTAGGTATCTTCCAAAAGTTCTTAAAAACAGATTAAAAGATATATTATGTCCATTAGTTGAATTTACCTCATAGTTGTATTTGCCCCGCATGACCTTATAGCTACGAAATCAAATTTCAAGTAATTATTCTGTTAACTTATGATTAAAACCAGCTTGTAACAGTTCACACTTTTATTGTATCACCTCAATTCATTTCTAATTCAAACCAACAGCATTAACAATACAATTCAATTCTCGGATATCACTCAACGACATCCAACGATCGAATGAATTTAAAATATAATAACGAACTACCTACGAATATAGAAAATGGTATAAAAAACAAAATGGTAAACTGAGTCAATCACATAACTAATAATTAATGTAAAATATAAATTGCTAACATTCGGCCGTCCTGAATATATTCCCGTCCCGGGAATTCTTAACAATTTGTAATTCTAGTAATGTGCTCATAAATTATATTCAATAGAAATACAGAGCAAATGACTAATGCATATGACACATACATTTTACTAGTAAAATTATACAAAAATAACATTAATTTTATTTCGTTTGATGCTACTTAACAAAATATAAATTGCTATTTTTCACAATGCAAGTATTTGTTTGCAACATTTTATTATGTACTAAGCGCTCAATCACTCATTTCACAAATCATTAATTAATTAATAATTATATAATTCATAAATATTGAAGCCTCATTCACATCTTCAATATTTAGCCTTAGGGTACTAGACCTCATACATATTTCTAGTACCCAACTTATGAAATACATGAAAACCTCCTTCATATTTTCCATGTATTATACTATCTTTACATGTTCAATACTAAAACCTCCTTCCTGTTTTAGTACACAAATCATAAATCAATATATATGGAAGCCTCATACATATCTCCCATATACAAATATTACAAATGAAGATAATATACCGTACTAAAATCTCTTGCCTATTTTAGTACAGTAAAATTCTAACAACTCTTAATATCAGTTTAATGTGAGACAGTCTTAACACCAAATCAATATTCGTTATTAAATTATTCAGACATTTCAGATTCGATTTCAAAATAATTTTCATTGACATCATTGCCATCATTATTATCGCTTTCATCACCAAATCTTTCAAATACTAGCCAAGGATGAATTTTGTCAACAGCAAATACACTCTTAAATTTCTTGCTGCCCTTCCTGGACAGTGGAGTATCCTCAACTTCATATCTATCACATCCTAACACTCGAGTGATGCGATATGGACCCCTTAGTTTAGGAATCAACTTTTTACTTTGACCCGTAGACTGTATCTCTCTCTCAATCCTTACTAAATCACCCACTTTATATTCAACATGTTTCCTTTTTCTATCATATCTATCTTTTTGTTTTTTCTGATCAAGTTCAATGTATTCTGTAATTTCCTCCCTAACTACCTCTCTTTCTACATTATTTTCATCTATAGCTACTCCTAACCGCAACAATGCATCGGACATACCGGACAAATTTGTGCCAAATAATGCTTGTGCGGGTGTCTTTCCAATACCTTTATTTAGAGTATTATTCATACCCCATTGCACTTTAGATACACTATCATCCCAAACTCGTTCTGATTTCCCTATATTACAAGCCGTTAATGCAGCTAGTAAAGTCCTATTGTATCTTTCTACCTGGCCATTGGCCCTTGGGGTAGAAACCGCATTAAGTATATGCTTGACTCCTAAATTATTTAAAAAGTCCTTAAACTTATGAGAGGTAAATGAGGTGCCTCTATTTGAAATAATTCGCTTTGGTACTCCAAATGTATCAAAATAAGCGGTTAATGCTTTTATGCTACTGGCTGTCTTAGTGTTTTTAACGGGTGTAATAATGATGAATTTCGTGAATGAATCAATTATTAATAACATATGAGTATTTCGGTGTTTACTCCTTACAAACGGACCTAGATGATCTATATGAACCGTATGGAATGGTTCAGCAATTTTCTCTATAGGACGTAACTGACCAGCCTTTTTAGCAACAGGGACTTTAGTGTGTGCGCACTCTAAACAAGACTCTACATACTTTTGAATAAATTTTCTCATTTTGGGAAACCAGTAGGTGGATTTAATTTTGTCAAATGTTTTATCGAAACTAAAATGGCCTATATCATCGTGGTTGCATTTCATAACTTGCCATCTTACTGCTTTGGGCACAACCCATCGATGTCCTTCTTTTGTGATTCTATATAGTAGATTTCTTTTGACTGCAAAGTTCTTGGATATTTCAACTATATTGTTTGTAAGTTTATCATTAAGTATATTAACGCAACGTTGAATTTCAGGATCATTTTGTTGTACAGTAGCTATCCAATCCACGGTAATATTTTTAACTTCAAAAATCGTTTCATTAACGGGATTGCGGCTCAACGCGTCTACATGAGCCATCGATTTGCCCGGTTTGTAATTTATTGCAAAGTCATACTCTTGAATTACATTCCACCAACGTGCGACTCTAGATATAACATCCTTTTTTTCAAAAGTAGCTCTCAAGGAATTACAGTCCGTGACGATGGTGAAATGTATGCCCAAGAGATAAACTCTAAATCGTTGCAATGATGTTACCACGGCTAGTGTCTCTAAGTCATAAGAGGTAAAATGTACCTCTTCAGGGGACGTCTGCCTACTGTAGTATGCAACGGCTTGAAATGGTTCTGACTTATCTTTTCTTTGCAATAAAATACCGGCTACGCCTAATTTAGACGCGTCGGTGTGCAACTCTATTTCATAAGATGGGTTGAAAAAAACAAGAATAGGTCTATCCGTCAAAGCATTTTTAAGCTGATTAAATGAGTTTTCTTCTTGTTCTCCCCAAATAAATTTAGAATCTTTCTTTAAAAGTTTCGATAATGGTCTTGCAATAATAGAGAAATTTTTTACAAATCGCCGAAAGAAACTGGCCAACCCTATGAACTGCCGTACTTTGTGTTGGTCAGTGGGCAGAGGAAAATCTTTCACCGCTTGAATCTTTTTCTCGCCTGGCCGAATACCATTTCGATCTACTTCAAACCCCAAATATTCAATAGATGTTCTAAAGAAGTTACACTTTTCTAAATTAAATGTCATTCCAGCGTTATGAAACAACTGTAAAGTGGATCTCAATTTTTGTAAGCAATCATTTACGTCCTTAGATGGTATGATTATATCATCCATATAAGCAAACGCTTGTTTGAAACGAGCGTTACCTAGAATATTGTTTATTGTTCGCTGAAAATTAGCTGGTGCATTACTTAGGACAAATGGCATCCTATTAAATTGGTAATGACCATCTGGGGTAATAAAAGCCGTAAGATGTTTCGAAGGTTCTGCTAATGGTATCTGGTAATAACCAGACGCCAAATCTAATGTAGTATAGTACGTAAATCCTGCTAAACTATCCAATTGATCATCTATCCGAGGCAATGGATAGTGCTCTTTAATCGTTTTCTTATTCAAAGCTCTGTAATCTATGCACATACGGTAGCCACCAGTTTTCTTTTTTACCAATATGATAGGTGACGCATATTCAGAAGTAGATTCACTAACAATCCCTGACTCCTTTAATTCACTAACCATTTCCCTCACAACTTCCTTTTCAGCATAGGACAAGCGATAGGGACGGTACACTACTGGAGTTTTATCATTAAGTTGGATATTCATGGAAACAGAACTACAGCACCCTAGTTCTTTGATACTAAATGCGAAACATTTACGGTATTCATTTAACAAAGCAACTAGTTCATCCGATTCCTGCTTACCTATTGATTGGTCTACATGGATTATTTCTAAAGTGATTTCTCTGTCAATGCTTGATGATGAAACCAATTCTATTTTATTGACAGTATACTCGCGGGCTTCTTTTGCCATACATGCCCGAGTAATAACACTGTTTTGAGAAAATTCAAAAGACTTAGTTGATAAACCTTTTACTAATAATCGTCCTTGACCGTTGACTACATTTATCAAACCAGGTATGATTTCAAATTCTTTTCCGGGTAGCGTATTCAAGCTATACTCCACATAAATATTGCCATTATAAATTGGTTCAGTATAGAAATCCATAACGGTTAAGCTATTTATAGTGACAGTGTTCTTAGAAAATAATGAAATAGATTTGTGTTCATCCTCTTCTCTTTTATGTGTAAAACTCAAACTATCATTAGTTTTAAGGGTTATTATATGATCCTGTTCAGTGAATGATTGTCCTATTAATAAAGCTGTATTCAAATAGGCATCAGGTACAATAAAAACTTCAACGCTGGCTTCAACTGAATCGATAACAATATTCATCATGAGCCTACCTATTGTCTGAACCACGGAATCCCCGAAACCCTTTAACACAGGCAAATTTTCTCGAGACCAATGATCAAACATAGTACTTGCATCTGTTAATCTCAAAAGCGTACACTGGCTGCCAAAATCTATAAAGCAAGGTAAACTCATTTTATTTACATATGCAGTTTTGTAATATTTTTGATCTTTGGTATTAGACGTGTCTAGTCATAACACTGTCTTCACATCAGGGTACTTCTTAACATTGCAATCTGTGGCGACATGGCCAATTCTCGAACAAGTATCGCATTTCTTTATTGGTTGTTTACATTTAAAGTGAGGGTGTCCTTCCTCACCACAATTAAAACACTTAACGGTTTTACTATCTGGCTTGGAGCCCTTACTAGCAACCTGCTTGTCATTTGTTTGTCGTGACATAATTCTAGGCTTAGTACTTTTCTGATTACGTAAATAAACTAACAATTTGTCTGGTTCAGTAAACTGGGCTGCCTCAGCACTTGTTTTTACTGCTCGGTCATCAATGCCTAACAGAATGCAGTCTACTGCATCGGTACCTGTGATCCTACACCTATTAAGTAACAAAACTTTTTCATAATAATAATCTTCCAACGAATCTCCATATTTAGCGCGTTTATCAAGCATTTCTGTTAACAGTAAACCATAATTTTCTTTGCTTGGAAAAGCAGTTTTCAATTTAACTTGCCATTCGGACCAAGTGTGCTTCAAACTCGTTAAACCTTGATACCATTTTTGAGCCACCCCAGCTAGTTTAGGTAGCGCATAGTGAACAATTTGGCGTTCACTCCAACTGTAAATACTTGCAGTTTCGTTGACTTTATTCAACCAAACGTCAATGGTTTGACTTCGGTTTGCGGGGTCAAATTCTGGCAGTACGTTCATTACGGGGAATCTTTCAACATTATCTGATCGAACAGATCTAAATAAATCTTTTAGTGTGCTAACTAATTCATTATCATTATACCTCGCTTGACTGGTGCGGCTCCGGTGCGACTGCGACCTCCCTCGACTGCGGCGCGGGCGGGACCAGCTGCGGCGCGAGCGGCTGCGGCTGTGGCGCGGTCGCCTCGAGCTGCGATGCACATGTGACGGAATGCGATGCGTGCGGGAACGGCTACGGCGCGATCGTGAGCGGCTACGTCGTCTGCTCCCCCTCGATCCTTCGGAATTGATGCGGCTGCTCCTCCCGCGGCTGCGTCTGGATCGGCTACGTCTTGTACGGCTGCGCCGCACACGATCGCGTGCTCTGCTACGTCTGCTTTCCGAGTCCTCATCATCGCGATTATCGCCCGGAAGTGGGGGCGTTCGTACATTTCTGTCATCCTGTTCTTCCATACTGAAATCGAAATAATTAAACAAGTACAACTGTCTTACTTGCATTTTCCATGGTTAATTAAATAAACGTTATTTATTTATTATGATGAAGTAATTATGCACAATTAGTATGTCAACATGAGTTGTTACGTATATATCTGTTTAATTGTCATGGACCACGCATCCAAACTGGTTGTGAGTTCTCATATTGTACATAAAGTGTTATTGGCAAATTTAACTACATATTACGTATTGTTTTCCACTTATTGTAAATTCTCCATAAAATTCAAACACTGTCTTAATTACATCTTGATTTATATAACATATTTAAAAATAACGTCAAGATAGCCAAATCACTCGTTAAATGTAAGCGCATTTAAAACCAAATATCAATTACCTGTGGCGTTTTGAGCTCGTTTCCAACTTCTGACTTGTTAACTTATGATTAAAACCAGCTTGTAACAGTTCACACTTTTATTGTATCACCTCAATTCATTTCTAATTCAAACCAACAGCATTAACAATACAATTCAATTCTCGGATATCACTCAACGACATCCAACGATCGAATGAATTTAAAATATAATAACGAACTACCTACGAATATAGAAAATGGTATAAAAAACAAAATGGTAAACTGAGTCAATCACATAACTAATAATTAATGTAAAATATAAATTGCTAACAATTCGTTTAATCAACTTTGGAGTCATATCCATATAATTGCGATCTCTGATGATTATAAATGTAGGAAAGCAATATGGGTACCGTAAAACCCAACTATGGTCCAATACTGCAACTAGGATCCACAATTTCAACTCCTAAATAAGCATCAGTCCCAATATCTTGTTTTTTGGTTTGTCCATATGTGTTTCATTAATGAGGAGTATAAATAGCACGACTAATAAAACAATGGAAGACATACGATTTAGTTTTGGACGATTGTTGTGAGCATTTGGACTATAGTTTTATTTTTCAAAAAGTGCGGGTTCGATTCCTGGGCTGAGTACACGTATTTTCTAAAATCGATCTCGTGGTACCTAAGACAAAAAGTCGCTGTCTATTATGGTTTCCAAAACCTCCCTACTGACCCATTTAGATAATTACCCTGAATAGGATTTGCCTAGCCAAGATGTCATTCTACATTAAAAAAAAACACCACCACATTTTAATAGTACATTACGACACAAGTGTCGATTTAAAACATACCCCCTATCGGTCGTGTTTTAAAACACCGCCACTCATTTCGAATTTCGTTTTTGCACGTGTCTCGTACGACGTGTTTTAGTGCAGATGGCCTTCCGAAGTTTTGGACCTGACGTAAAATGACACACGTACTTCTCGCACTAGAGCCTAAAAAAGGCACCATCTGTACTAAACAAACATTTTTGTACGAATCAATTACAGTAAAGATCATCAAAATCATCGTAACCATATATAAAAGGGTATCCTATAGTAGGACAACGTTTATGATGAATTCGTATATCAGAAACAACATTATTTGTTTCATAATGATGTACCCTCAGGACATCAGCATACATCGTATTAATAACATTGAGATAAATATTTGTACGGTTTTTCGCAAATAAAAATGCGGGAGCGCAAATTAATTGCTTTCTATACCGAAATGAAATGCCAACATTGTAGCATTTTTGTTGATATATTAAAATTCTTGTGTAAATAATGTAAAAAGTTATATTTTGTGTGAGTATATAACTTTTTACATTATTATTGTTGCATTTATATTGTTGTTGGTATTCTTTTCCAAGTTTAATTACTTAATTGAAAACATATTGTTTTAAAATGTCAAGTAAAAAAAACCGGCCAAGTGCGAGTCGGACTCGCGCGCAAAGGGTTCCGTACCATTATCAATTTATTATTAAAAAAATACAGTTAAATCAACCTACCTCAAAAACTATAGGAGATAATTTTATCAAACCAAAAATCGTTGATAGAGTTTATTAATGTGCATAACATATATTTTTTTCAGAATTTTATATCGCGTAGTTTAAAAAATAGCGGGGGGGGGACACATTTTTCAGATTTTGAGACCTGATATCTCGAAGACGATTTGCTTAAATAAAAATGTGATGTATAAACCTTCATATCATTTGCAAAGACCTTTCTATTAATACCCCACACGCTTATGTACAACTAAAAAAAAAATTCTATCCCTCAGTTACATGTATGGAGGGCCCCCACCCCAATGGTTTTTTTTACAATTTAGTATCACATTCCTGTAGCGGTTCATACAACACATATCCTTACCAAATTTCGTTACTGTAGCATTTATAGTTTCCGAGTAAATTGGCTGTGACAGACGGACAGACGGACAGACGGACATGACGAATCTATAAGGGTTCCGTTTTTGCCATTTTGGCTACGGAACCCTAAAAAGTACTGCAAACATTTTACATATTCATTAATTTATTTTATTTTATTATTATTATTTTTTTATATATTTGTAGAACCAACGGCTAAGTTCAACTGGAAACAGGAAGCCAATTATAGGGACTCACAGATAGTTCCACAGTAACAAAAAAAAAATGAAATGATGTTCCCAGAAATCATGGTACGGCTATTGCAGCCGTACCAAGTACGAGCAGGACAGATAGAAAGTAAACGTGCGTTAATAACGTAGCGGAATTTCATGGTAGGGCTCTAGGGCTACAATCTCGGCCTACTCCTAACTATCTGTATCTATGTAATACGCACCAAATCGCACAGAACAGGCCTAAATATTCAAAACAAGTACCTTCTATTTGTCTTAGGTAGCAGTGTGCCAACCTAACGAACCCCGCCGTGACTTGATTTCCGAACGAAACCGTTGGAAATGGGATTGCGCGGGGACGATACAATTCGATTTTCGAACGTTTCAAAATTACGTTCCGATTCTCGCGATAAAGAAACTCGGAACGTTTTTATTGTTTTGTTTACTTGTAGGCTTTTATAGTTGCCGATTTCTAAGAATGAACATTTGCCAGTTTAGAAATGAGCCTTATATACATATGTACATGTATACATGTATATGACGTTATATACATGTATATGACGTTAAGACTATCGCGAAAATGGTGAGTCTTCCCCTTATATTAAAAAGGATTAATATATAACTATCAAAAGTTTATTCTTAGAAATCCGCAACTATAGAGTAATTTCACTAAGTAATTTTTTAGAGTAAACTTGACCAGGGTTCTATCTGCACCCTGTATAGTTGTCTGAAATAATAGTACATTACTATAGAGGACGGGAAACGAAAGGTTACAGGCCAAGTAGATAATTATATCTGGCCGAAGGAACTGAGCACCTACCGCGAAAAATGAAATTCGTAAATTTCGAGGATTTGTCTCTCTCACTCTAATGACGCCTTCGTTTGAGTGACAGAGAAAAATCCTCGAAACTGTGACCTTGTTTCTCGCCGAGATTTGTATAGTGCTTTTCTCAAACTTGCAATGAAATAAAAAAATCGGAAGTAATTTTCACAGTACACAAACAAATAAGTCAAAGAACCAAACGAATCTACAAAATAATAAAAAAATTGATGTACGTAATGCCAACATTTAATTCCAAGTTTTTAGTTCATTAGAAAAGGTATTTTATTTTATTTTATTTTTTAACTAGTGACCCGCCCCGGCTGCGCACGGGTACTATTCCTACATAAAAATCTCATCAAAATCCGTTGCGAAGTTTGAAAGATTTAAGCGTACAAAGGGACATAGGGACAGAAAAAGTGACTTTATTTTATACTTTGTAGTCGTGTGCGTACCTACCTACGACCGGGATGGATAGTAAAGTAAGTCCGTGTTAAAAACGCGGCGGCAACTCATGGCAACACATAGTTCCTAGTAGTTCGGTTGGGAGCCATGTTAACACTATTAAAGTCGTAACATAAACCTGGCCATCATAACCCCATGTGTTTATTCCTTGTCGCGTACGTAATTTACGGAATGGCGTATGTAAAAAGAAAATCAGTGAATAATACGATCTTTTTAAAATGTGTGAAATATGCACCCGTGTTAAGGCGTATACTCACATACAAAAATCATTAATATTAATACCCTATTATCATTCAGGAATAAAATAGGAAATTAGTCTTCTTGCTGAAGCGTTTCACACCCATTTCACTTTTCACGCGATTATTTCTTTAGTAATTTAGGTTATTCGAGTAAGTTATCATTAATTTATTTTTGTAATAAATGTAATAATATTTAAATTAAGTTTATATGGAACAAAGCTATTTTTTTGATTAAATATTTTGATTTGTATGTTTTAAGCAGGTACCTACCTCCCTATTCACACTACTATACTGATTTAAATAGGTAATATTTAAATTAATTAATAATTTTGCGTTGAAGCAAGCAGTTAAAATTGAACTAGCTTTATATCGGTATTTCGTAGTTGACTGGCAAAAATATTTGATAAGTTACATTAGGTATTACAAAATTTGTGGTTTCCTATGCTACCAACTAATATCTGAGCACATTAAATTGAATGTGACATATTTTTGACATCGACTGTACTTACTCAAGCATGCTGTTTAAACACACATAATTTAAAATAATTCATGCCTTTAATAAATAACTCGGAGTAGTGTGTAAATTATCGAAGACAAGGCGTCATAATAAATAACACTGTCACTTGCGGAGCGGACTGTACACAGGTGGGTTTATGGCTCGTAAAATGCAACAGAATCGGACTTTAGCGATTAGCGACCAGCAGGCGCATTCGGGTTTCGGGAATACTACTTTGATTATTAGTATGACTTAAACCGGGATTTTTACCAAGTAAATTGCAATTAGGTACGGGTACGAGAGGGAGCACCATACGTTTTCACTTCTCTAAGGCGACCGGCTTAGCGGAAAACGTATGGTGCTCCCTCTCGTACCCATATCGGCATCCCGCTCCAACTCATGGGTTCGCTCGCCGCTGGTCGCCTTAGACCAATGTCGTGGCCAGGGCATTAGTATTCTGAGCGAGCATTCGCTTGTTCCTGGGCTGACGAACGAACATTTTGCTATGTGAAATCCTGCTTTCATCTTCCCAAGAACGAATGAATGCTCGCTCAGAATACTAAGTGAAAACGCGGCTTTACAAATGCCATCTACACGGAGTATCTGTGAAGATGGCATTTGCAACAGTGCCGAAATATCGGGTGCTCAATAATTACAATTTACATGGTAAACATCCCGTTTTAAGTCATACTAATAATATAAATGACAATGATGGCTTAAAAACTTATATAGAGTGGAACGGAACGACGATCTTTCTCGCTCCCGACCGGGTCTACCAACTATTACGATGAACTTTCAGTATGGGACCAATAGTAATCGAAGGAGTATAACCCTGAGATGGTCCCGTTGGCACCAAGTCGGGTCTGATGATGGGATCATCAGAAATCGGTTGAAGTCGGTTTTTAAATTTGGTGATTGTTGTGGAATACATCAAATTTTTATGTTAAATATTCTTTCTCTTTAAAGCATCCCTCGTTAACGACCTTAAACGATGAGAAAAACACGAGAAAAAAATAATATCATATCAAAAGCATATTTCTCAGTTCCGAACAAGCATTGTTAGCTTTTGCAGAGGTGTGAGGTTCGATTTCCGGTATGTTTCACGTCACTGCTCGTAAATGTTATTGATTTTTGTTCATTATATTTATAGGCTTGCAAATCAGTCTTGTCAGCAATATAAAACGGCATGTTACTTTCTATGAACCTTTTGTGCCTCTAATGCCTATATATGTTGAATATTTTGCAGCGTTAATGATTGAAATAAGGTCTTTAAAACGCTACCCCACCTCACACCCCACGCTACTCGTCATCATTAGTCCTGTAGCCGTACCAGAGTTGGAAAGTAAAGGATACCTTAGTATACCTTACTCGATACGTAAAGCTGCGGCCCTAGCGCGAAATATAGAAATACGTTTAATTAAGAAAATACATTTTTTTTTATACATCACTAGTTATGAGGTCACAAACACTTGATATTTACCAATTTAAATATTTCTGACAGGGGCCACACGTCCTTCCTTAGCCTGCTAAACCTTTTCGGGGATTTTTCTCTGTCACGCTTATGATGCCTTTGTTGGAGACAGAGACGAAATCCCCGAAATTTACGAACTCCTGTGTTCGCGGTAGCTGGCCAGGATGCTTAGCCAAGTTGCAAATGGCTATCGCTTAGTAGCGTATTGTAGTTTTCCCTCCCTGTCACTCTTTCATATTAATGCGACAATGACAGTTAGCTGCCTACGTTTACGACTGACGGTTAAGCGTTAGCGATTGGCAACTTGGCTAAGCTTCCAGGCCATCGCGCTCACTCCAATATGTCAGTGTAAGTGCGATAGAATGATTTACGTATCGAGTAAAACCTAACGTTACTGAACTTGCAAGGTCATGGTAAGGCTCTTTTCTAGAATGGTCTAGTGTATTTTTAAATACTTAATTACACTCGCGATCAATGAATACGGGTCAGGTGGATTTTTTCATAGAAAATACTGGAAACATGCTGATTACAAATATTTATAACACAAGTGGAACCGTTTTAACATCAAATTATATTGGAATTTCCCTGAAGTTTTCATCCGATCCGAAAAACACGGAATTTTATCGTAAGATAACTCCGTAAATAGATATAAAAATAGCAACTCATGATTAAAAAACTCGATTTAACATACATTTTAGGTGGTTTTCTTAAACGGTCTACATTCTTGTCTATACAAACCGACCTAACGACAATTTAAAAGTTTTTTTGGGTTTATTTATAAATTTAGGGAAATTCCAATACAACCTGATTTAAAAATATATTTTTCCTAACTAGTGCGCTTCGCGTGCGTTAATTTCTCTTTTTAAGGCACTTGTTATTTATTGAAACAAAAGTTTACATGACATTATACAGTTTACACCAATGCGTCATGAAACTAAAATTAAAAGAGATACAAATAAAGATACACAGATAAAGATACATATAAAAAAAAACATTAAGTAGATTTAGGTGACACAACAGCGTGGCTCTGTCGAGTCATCTGAACCGGCGTAGGGTTCGGCAGATTGCCCCGGAACCGCCGAAATACAACGCCCTTCGGCCAGAAGTCTGCACTCGCGATGGTGTCCTGCAGCGGGCGCGGCACGCGCATCACAAACGAGCTGAAGTGCACGTAGTGGCGCGACCGCAGCTGCTGCACCCTCAGCGAGAAGCCAGTCTTCCGGCGGACGTACTCCACCACTTCTTCGGGCACGGCGGAGTAATGCAGGCGCGAAACATAGAGCGCCTTACCCGGCCTTATGAAAACAGTCGTTCAATACACGTGTAAAAACTTCTTTTTAACTCGGGTGGTTGTCGCCCTCGTTTCACTCGGGCACCAACTTTCACCCTCGTCGAAAAATTTTTTTTTGCATTTGCATCGAAATGTAGTACCTGACCCGTTATCATTGCCGGAGTGTGTATGTTTTTCACTTGTGTTCCCTATTGTACACACACGCAGGTGAATGCTTCGTGGGTCGTAAAATACCGGAATAGAATTAACAACAAATGTACAAAAGTGGAACACTACTTTCTGATTTTCCTTCACTGAAATTGATTTCTTCAAGATAACATTACAGCATGTTTAATAATTTCTGAGCATTTCTCATAAAGTTTGTACGTTTGGAATTTACCTCCTAATGCGTTTATACGCATAATTAATAGGAGAGGCCTACGTCCAGCAGTGGACTATCACATGCTGATGATGATGATGATGAATTGTTTTTTCCCAAGAATAAGCTTTGAAAACAACTATTGCCATATGCTGTCGGTTCATATGTTTCGAATAGGTAAAAATGTATCATAGTATCTACCTTGTTTTATTTATAAAATAAAGATTATACAAAACACGACTTAGAAGTGACTAATCTTACTGCAAGTTGGTTTATTTTGATTTTGACATTAATAAATACACAAATTTCATTGTATGAAAAATAGACTTTTCACAAATTTCTCCATACAAAACGCCAATTTCATAGGTAATGACCATACAATAAATCGATTCCGGTTTTGATATTTTTGTTAGTTATTATCCTATGTCTGATTGACGGTACTCGAGACCCAAGAGCTGATACAATATACATAGATGAGTTTTTTGGAAAACCCATGCAAAACTAGAGTGCACACTCAGATATTTTTGAGCATCGTGGCTAGTCCACCAACGCCTACCACCTACCACCGCGAACTTCGAAATTCGTAAATTTTGAGGATTTTTGTCTGCTAATCCAACGAAGGCGTCATTAGAGTGAGAGAGACAAATCTTCGAAATTTGCGGATTTCGAAGTTCGCGGTGGGGCCGCTGTACCTGTAAGTACATATTATCATAAAAGCGGTTTTGTTTAACAATTAAACACTAAAAGCCGACAATAGAAACAATTAATGTTGAAATCAGTTCGTTTGGTCGCGATTACCGTCGAGTGCGGTTCGGTGCGCTTTTCGTCCGATTTGCTTTTCTATCTATTTTGATAAGGATACGTTCATACTGGATTTCCGAAAAGTTTGTAGATTTGGATTACGTTTGTTGATATGGATTATGTTGATAAAAATTGGTAGGCTGGTAGTAATGATGACTTTCCTGTTTTGTTAAGTAAATTCTGGTAGCAAAACAGATAAATTCACATTTATCTGCATCTTAATGTATTGGGAAATACCCATAACTCGGGACTTTCTGAGTAGAAATCACATAAAAATGTATTTGCCACCTACTAAGCAATATATTTATCATGATTGGATTTTGGATAATTGATTTTGTCACAACTAGGTATGAGATTTTTACCAAAATACTTGTTCGTGCCTGACGAATTTTGTATTAATAATAATCTATATTTCAGTATTGAAATTGGTCCATCAAAGTTTTGATTTAATATTTATTTAAGTATATAACAAGATCAATGAATTAATGTTAATTCATGTATTGTAATAAATGTTTAATGCCTGTTTTTGATTAAAAGTTAATTTAATGTTAATAACAATTTTATTTGATAACTTTTACTTAAAAACAGAGCAACAAAATTATCCATACGAAATAATTCAGCCCGCAATGTAGAGCAACAAGTTAACCGCTCGTTGACAGCTAATTTCAAAAGCAGATGGCATAATTGCCATATCAATATTAATACATGTTCGTACGTCATTGCTGCTCCAAAAACCTTTAAAATATTTTGGGCGTCATAGTTAAGTGTAATTTAAAAAAATCCTCGTAATCCATGATTGCACAAATTAATCCCATGCCTGGTTTAATGTATCGCCCGTATTCGATTTACACGCGGTATAGAAAGATAGATAACTTACTGTGTAACACCTTGCAAACCACATTATAAGTGCAATAAAGATTGAGTATTGAGATATAAAAAGTACAGGCTGTATAAGTCTTTATATTCCGCTATGTTGGCAGCGCGGTCCGCGGTTTAGACCGCTCTAAATCAATCGGTAATCAGTGATTCATTCGATGCATTCATTATGGAAGCCGGATCGAGCCGCACCGAGCTGAAACACTGTTTCATTAGTTTCACGTCAGTCCTAACTGGTATTTTGGAAGCATTGTTTATAATTATTATATACAGGGTGTAATCGTTAAGTGTGGCCAGGCCATAATTCCGTAAATATAACAGATATCAGAAAACTTCCAACTGATATCGAAAGTGCGTTTCTCTACGAGTAAAATTGCATTAAAACTTTTTCTAAATAGGTGGAGTAATATTAAAAATACTAAGTTAAAACGCTCCCATACACTTAGTATGACGACTAGCCTTAAAAAATGTCGGATGTCATAACAGATAAAACTGTTAGGGATTCGTCATTTGTACGAATACATTGTAATAAAATAATAATGCTACCGTTTATGAAATAATTAATCTAACATTTATTCTTAAATAAAAAAATATTCGTATTAAACTACTCTTTGAATGAACGGTTACGTACTAAATGTATGGAAGGGTTAGAAGTTAATATTTAAGATATTTCTGATTTTATTTCAAAAAAGTTATAAGTGTAATTTTACTCGTTGGGTAACGTATTTTCGATATCAGTTAGAAGTTTTCTGGTATTTGCTATATTTACGGAATTATGGCCTGGCAACACTTAACGATTACACCCTGTATAACTATACAACTAGCTTGTAAGTTCTCATTTAAGTGAACATGTTTTATTTTTGTTCTTATGAGAATAAATTCTTTCAAAAAAGTCAAAATATTCTTTATTCAATTAGGCCCAGCAACGAGCGCTTTTGAATAGTTAAACTAAATATCGAATGAGAGAAAAAACAAGCTACTTCCTGTTCTAACCCTACACCACTGCCTGAGAAGAATCCGGCAAGAAACTCAGCGGGACTTATTTTTTTCAAATAATAGTTTTGTAACATCTTAAAGCATACATCTTTACACCCAAAACCGATAATTTGTGGAACAACTAAATTGATTTATATGCCATGTACATTATAAGTACGCGGTTTTTTATCGCTGTGAAAGATACACCAACACATCCCTGTGCTCCAATATACAGTGTGTTAACATGAGCCAGGCTTTTATTTGAACCGAGGATTGAGATGCAGATTCTTAGCCAAACCATGTGCATTATTTGTTTAAAAATCCTAATTTTAAAAGTAATTATCTTTCTAAGAAAAGTTAATTGAGAAGCAATGTACTTCAAAATAAATCGTTAATTGGCACTTGACAATAACAGATCGCAGCCACTCGCAACGTTTGACAACTAAGCAGTACACGCGTTACATTGATCGTTCGAACGAAAAAAAATTATTGTTCAGTTAATTTAAATATTTGTCAACTCTTAATACTTGAAAACGATTGCCAGTAACGCGTATTATTACCCATTTTCGTAAAAGCCTGGGTCATGGTAACACACTGTATTATTATCAGCCGTCATGAGTTGGAAAGTAAAGGATACGTTAGGTTTTACTCGATACGTAATGCATTATATCGCGCTTGCATTGACATATTGGAGCGAGCGCGATGGCCTGCTTTACGTATCGAGTAAAACCTAACGTTACTGATACTTGCAAAGTCATGGTACGGCTACAGTAGCTGCACCATGACTTTATCCAGAGGGCCTAGTGAAGGTAATAAATAAATAATAGTACATTGTGTATTACAGCCTGTATGTCAGCCTCTGTAGCCTAGTTGGTAGTGACCCTGCCTACGAAGCTGGAGGTTCCGGGTTCGAATCCCGGCGAGGGCATTCTTTGTATATTTATTTATCATAAATGTTTGTTCCTTGGTCATGGCTGTGTATGTATCTAAGTATCTATATGTATCTATCTATTATATATATCGTCGCCTGGTACCCACAACACAAGCCTTAATTGAGCTTACCGTGGGACTAGGTTGATTTGTGTAAGATGTCCCAAGATGTCCCAATATTTATTATTATTATTATTTATTATTTAGGGCGGTAAGTAAGAATTTGCGAACGAGTGTGAAAGTACTTCACACGAGTTCATAATTCTTGTACCGCCCGTGGTACACACAATGTTTTTCATCACAGCTGTGATGCAAAAAAGTAAATAAAACAATATATTTTCACAAAACTACTCTAAAATGGTCTAAATCAGGGATGACTTAATTTCATCATTTTCATAGAAGAAATCTCGGCGCGGCGCGCGGCGTGCGCCGGACCGCGCTAGTGCGACGTAATGTTGTATGAAAATCCTTAACGGCCTACTAGGACGTAATGACGTACCTACGGCGCGCATCACCGCAGCGTATTGGCGCACTTACCAAACAGGTGTGATGAAAATAAAATAATAAATATCTTGGGACATCTTACACAAATCAACCTAGTCCCACGGTAAGCTCAATTAAGGCTTGTGATGTGGGTACCAGGCGACGATGTAAATAATAGATAGATACGTATAGATACTTAAATACATAGACAGCCAAGACCAAGGAACAAATTTTTGTGATAAATAAATACACAAATAATGCCCTCGCCGGGATTCGAACCCGGAACCTCCAGCTTCGTAGGCAGGGTGACTACCAACTAGGCTATGGAGGCTGACAACTAATCATTTGTCATTTGTATGAAATGGCGATGAAAAATGTAAACGCGATCGAGACGTTTTTTATAAGTTAGTTATTACCTACACTAGGCCCTAAGTATCGGTAACGTTAGGTTTCAAATACTCGAAAAGCAGGCTATTGCTCAGCCTCCGTAGCCTAGTTGGTGGCGACCCTGCCTACGAAGCTGGAGGTTCCGGATTCGAATCCCGACGAGGACATTATTTGTGTATTTATATACCACAAATATTTGTTCCTTGGTCATGGCTGTCTATGTATTTAAGTAGTAAAGCTACCCAACTATAGTCCAAAAGCTTTCAACTATGGTCCAAAACTAAGTCAAATATCTTCGTGTAATTATAATATTATTGACGCAGTTGTTACACAAAGTCTCCTCATTAATGATTAAAAAACTTAGATAAAACTAAAGTAAAAGATTTCTATTGATGCTTAATTACGAGTTGAACTTGTGGACCATAGTTGTAGTACTGGGGCCTATTTCTCGAAAGCTTGTAACTTGTAATACAAGCGGAAGTCCTTATCATATCAATTATGTTAAAAAGAGACTTCAATTTGTATTACAAGTTACAAGCTTTTGAGAAACGGGCTTCTGGACTATAGTTGTATGGTTTTACGGTATCTATTATATATATCGTGGCCTGGTACCTCACAAACCTTAATTGAGCTTACCGTGGGACTAGGTCGATTTGTGTCCCAAGATATCTATTTATGTATTTTATTATTGCTCGCTCCAATATGTCAACGCCAGCGCGATAGAATGCTTTACGTATCGAGTAAAACCTAACGTATCCTTTACTTCCCAACTCATCGTCACGCCTAATAATATGTATACATTTCGGAACGTATGCCAATAGCATAAGGATCAAAATCGTATACATATTATTAGAGCCGACACCGTACGGCTACTGACCATCCATCTTTTACAACTCGGAAGCTCCGGCTTTGTGATACTTACATTATGCTTTTGACTTAATTAATTAACTTCTAACAACATTAAAAGAGGCTTGTATTTTCTCGGATTGTATTTACTTGGGAAGCGATATCGCCGGGTCTAATGGAAATGTTATGTACAGAGTTCGGATATCTCGTAGCACGGTGACGTTAGATAAATACGGAGTCGATTTTAACATAAAACTCAACTCATACTCATACTCACATACTCATTCCATAAGTTGATTATAAACGAAATAAATCTATTTTGGAATTGAATTCAACTATATTTTAAAGACTGCTACACTATGTTGCATATTACGTAAAAAACAAGCGAAAATAAAAATATTATTAACTAAGCTTCTAGTTTGTAATATCCATAGACCAAGTAGATAAAATGAAATTAAAAGCATTTTTTGACTAATTATTTACATGAGGATGAGTATGAGTATACTTAAGTTGACTTTTATGTTAAAATCGACTCCGTGGTTCTAAGTCAAAGTCAAAGTCAAAATATTCTTTATTCAATTAGGCTCAGCAACGAGCGAATCCACCAGCTAGGACTCGAGGTGTCCCTTCCAAAGACGGAAGTCATTCTATTCCATGGCGCAAAAAGAGGACCTCCCCGCAATGCTGTAATTAGGGTGAATGATGAAGCCGTGGCAGTAAAGGCACAAATGAAATATCTGGGCCTCATTCTGGATGGACGTTGGCACTTCAAGAAACACTTTGCAAACCTTGCCCCTAGGCTGATGTCTACAGCTGCAGCCCTCAGCCGGCTTCTCCCTAATGTTGGCGAGCCTAATGCAACATGTCGGCTACTTTACACTCGGGTCCTGCGGAGTATGACTTTATATGGTGCTCCCATATGGGTAGACGCCCTCTCAACCGAAAATAGAGCTTTACTCCGTAGGCCACAGAGGGCAATATCGTTGAGGGCAATTAGCGGGTATCGCACAGTATCATTTGCAGCGGCGACAATATTGGCGGCAGACCCCCCATGGGACTTACAAGCACAGAATTCTTGCAGACGTTCACAGCTTCAAAGCTCGAAGAAGAGAAACGGTAGTGCAACCAGATGGCGAAGATGTCCAAAGTGCTCGGGCATCAGCCCAAATAGAAACAGTTCGTCGATGGAGGGCAGAGCTTGATGCAGCCGTATATGGACGGATAACTGTAGGCGCAATCTTACCGCATTTAGAACGTTGGCTAGAAAGACGACAGGGCACACTGACGTTTCACATGGTGCAGATACTCACTGACCATGGCTGTTTTGGTAAGTGTGGTGTGCACACCATGAGTGTGGTGCACCTGTGGACTCAGCAAGTCACACCCTTGAGGAGTGTCCCACATGGGAGGATCAGCGGGCCAGTCTTCGGGCCATCATTGGAGCAGATCTTTCGCTGCCGAGCGTTGTTAATACCATGCTTGACAGCGAGAGGGCATGGAAAGCGGTAGCAACCTTCAGCGACGAAATAATGACGCTAAAAGAGGCTGCAGAGCGAGCACGCGAGAATGACCCTAACGCGCATCCGCTCCGCCGGCGACGGGCTGGAGGCAGAGCCAGGCGCTATGCGCATTTGTTGCCTCCGCCGTAGTGGACCACGCAGGGCCCAGGGGAGTCCCTGCGGGTAAAGGTCCATTGGACTGGAGTTGCCTGACCACCTGGCATCTCGCAATGCCTGCGGCCTTTCCGGGCCGACCGCCGGAGCGCATGCGGTCGAATGCTGATAGCGGTCCCGCGGCGCTCCACCAAGAGGCGGAGCCGGCTTTCGTTGGTGGTTTTAGACGGTAGTCCACTAGTGGTTAGTCCGTCATAGCCCCCTGGTGTCCTCTGGACTAGGTGGCATGCATAAACGCTTTTCCCCAACGTTAAAAAAAAAAGGCTCAGCAACGAGCGCTTTTGAATCGTTAAACTAAATAGCGAATGAGAGAAAAAAAAACCACCACCACTGCCTGAGAAGAATCCGGCAAGAACCTCAGCGGGACTTTTTTTTTAAATAATAGTTTTGTAGTTCTCTAACGTCTTCCCGTGCTACGACATATCCGACCCCTGGTTATGTATTACAATGTAGTATCAGTATTGTGACCAGATTACAGTAGCCGTACAATGAGTTGGAGGCACGTCGCTTTTAATTCAAGCCCCGAGTTATTCGATACTCATGTAATTTGACAGCCTTCGTACTCTTCCTAGCTTTGTTGGTAGTGCCTAGGATTTAAACCCGGTGGGGTATTTGTGTGTTACCACAAATATTTTGTTCTTTAGTTATTGTTTATTATATATTTATTTTCAAAACTAAAATTTATGTACATAGATTAAATCTAACTAATCTACTTAACCTAACTCTAGCCCTACAAGGGCTACAAGGGCCTATCTAAGATTGGCCCTTGTGGCATTGTACCGAGGATGCTGGCGGCATTTCCTCGCTGTATCGTAATACTGATTAGTTATTGTTATTGTCTATGTATTTCACTATCTTAATTGTGCTTATCATGGGACTAGGTCAATGTGTGTAAGATCGCCCGATGTTATTTTTCTATCTCAACATGTTCACCTGGGCCTGCCACGTCATCGCCACCCATTATTTGGCAACCACTCCGCAGCCAATTTAGCCTATCACGCTTCTGTATGAGGCAGACGTGGCCGGCCCATAAAATGATACCTCAAAATAATTCAACAACGGAAACAAAGACACCATTTCGAGTTAAATTAAACGCCAAACAACGTTAGCCAACATAGCGGAGTTATATCTGTATTCACAATACCGTCAATAAGCGTATCTCGGCTGTATAGATAAGACCATTGTCTCGCAAAGATATGAGAAAATAGGCTCCCGTTTTCAATGGCGCGAGTTCGGACGGACACAAGTAACTGAACAATGGTAGTCCTTATTACAAGAGGAATAAGGCGCATGTTTAGTTAACTGTGTCGAGGATGTGTAGAAGTTAACTCAGAGCGTTCATAATTGGAATTTCAACTTTATTAGCTTCAATATAAAGGCCCCAAATGTTTCCTTGTGAGTTTATATTGCCAAAGTTATTGGACAATGCGGTTGAAGATTGCGAACTAGATATAGTGTTATCCGAATGTACAAGTTAAATAGATTAGGGTTAGCTTTGATCGAAACATTCGAGACTTCGAGCTTAATTTACTCTAAATTAGTTGGTAAAGAGTTTTTCTTTTTATTGCTTAGGTTGAACTTACTAACTACCGCAATATAAACTTGCTCTACTTTACTGTGAAAATATCTTGTTCGCAGCTGCTAAGATGTACCTGAAATAAAGAAAAATAATATAAGTTTATGTAGTTTAGATTTTTTGTAATTATGTGTGGAACCATGTTTATAGTTAAACTACGTACATTAAAAGTGATCTAGCATTATTTAATGAATATATTAGCAAAAATACTTTCAATAAGGTAAACGTTACGAGTGCGGCATTAGTATGATTGAAAACGAGTTATTTACCATGTAAATTGAAATTATTGAGTAAATATCCCGTTTTAAGTGCGTTCATGTTAGCTAAAATCTTATATTCTGTCATTATACTTAGCAGAAGTGACAGATAGGAGTCATCAAGTATAATGATATTGGAAAGTCGATCTTTCGTTCGTTTATCTTATGGATTTAATTTATAAATAGAGGCCTACGTCCAGCAGTGGACTGACATGTGATAAGAGATTCTAATAGGCCGAGTGGATACACATGTACAGACACCACCAATAAGATAAGGTACTACATCGCCCCTGAAACATATAATTTCCTTTTTACCACACTTGCTGTCTAAGCGCGCCGTTGCTTGCATGCGTAGCGGGAGTAATAGAAAAGTGAAATTTCCTACGCAGTAATAGAAATGTCAGTACGTCATAGAATAATATTTTGTCTTCTTATTGTTTTGTCCGGTCGGTAAGCGGAATACTTACTCGAGTCATTAAAAGCCCTCCGCCTATGGTGTCGGGCTTCTAACACTCTCGTTAGTAATTTCGTCGTTCATAGGGAGGTATCCCTTGATGAACAATGTACTATTCTTTGCGTTCAGGATTCAAAAATCTTTAAAAAATAATGCTCAGTACTCTGAATGACGACTTTTATTAGCACCATAACGTTCTTGATGTTGTGTTGGCAACACAGAATACAGTATAAAACCGCGCAACTCGTTCCATTTACGACTGCAACTCAATTAGGCGTTTTTACGATTAGCTGCTTATTTTAGACGACCACACACGAGTCGATTATCGCTTTTACTGTTGGAGTTGTGCCGGAAAATACGTCTTTGTAATTAACACGTAGGCACCTATTATTTGAGATTCATCAACGTATTTGAGTATGCATGAAATCTTGTTGAAAGTTTGCAATGTTTCAGAAAGGTTACGATCGTTTCTAGTAATTCTTAGGTTGTCATAGACTGACTAATACAGCACTTTCAATCATATCATAATGTCATTATAATATAAGTGACAGATAGAGGTGTCATATGGTTATATTCAACTCAACACGAATAGTTCGAGCACTGGCACGTTTACCTTAGGTATTAAAAAATATTTTCAAAGTCAGTTCAAAGCCCGTCTAAAAATATATAGATGGTCCTAAATCCAATGTACAAACAGATAAAAATCACGGATTTGCACGAACTTGCTCATAATTGACAGGTGTCATAAATCCAGTGTTTTTAGTATGGAACTCTCATGATGATGTGGGTAAGTACAAGTACAGTCATTCTCTTTTCATAGAGCAAGGAATAAAATAAATAGGTATAGACTTACTTCAAAAATTAAACCCAACCAAATATCGTCAAATAATTATAATGTATCTGGAAAAAATGCTCGTAATATAATGTAACACTTACAGTGAAAGTGAAACCTTTACGTGTTCTAACAATGATTTATTTAACAAAGACGAATTGGACCAATTTCCTTGTTTAATTCGATTTTAATCTAGTGTTTGAAGAAGTTTTATCAAAAAAATATAATTTTATTTTTTCAGAAATTCCCAATCAAGATCACCAACTTGAAACTACAACTAATAGTACACCAAACGAAGGAAACTCAAAGGAAAAAACTCGTGTATAAGCGAATTTTGGCATGGTTGTAGGGAATGGTGTTTTAAACCACATACTAAAAGTACTGGTGGTTAAGGGTGGAGTTAACGGGGGGAGAGGGGTGTAAAGGTCCTTATTTTTAATTTTTCGTAAATAACTAGTAAACCGTGGCTTATAGCAAAAAACGTTCTAGTACATAAGTAATCTACATCAAATTATAATCTCTGGGATCACTGTGTCATGAGATAAGAAAGTAGGAAGATGGAAAATAAATAAATAAACACATTTGTTTAAGTAGGTATGGCACATACAGGATGCTCGCAAGCATTCCAAGAGATTTTAATGTTCAATTCCTGACCATATTTATTATTAGCCTTTAATGTTGTATAAAATTTCCTGAATTCGGCTTGGTTTCAGAGATAATCATCCTTTTTTCGAAATAAGTTTTTCGACGTAACTCGTCATAAAACTTCTTTTCGATTACAATGCTACCACAATGTGTTTTAATATTACCACGCCTTTTGCCTGGCAATCAATAAATGGGAATAGACTAGACAAAATAACCTGTCCCTAAAAAATATTAAAATAAATAATTTTAACAAATTGTTGTAATGATAAAAAATACTGGAAATGTTAAAAAGTATTCAAAAAGTATAAAAAAAAGAGAAAAAAAAATTTTTTTTGGTGTTATTTGACATTAGGTGTCATAATAATTTTTGTTTATTTTGATATCTAGAATGCATAGACAACTTCACGATTGGCGATTGCTGTAGGTGTCCACTATTGACGCTGCTACCCATCATACATCTTCTATCAACGAATAGTCACTAACACTTCCATCCCTTAGTCGACTGTAGTACAACAATAGTAATACCATTGCTAAATGGTGAATCAATTTTTTTCTGGCTGTTATTGCCATGGTTACGGACACCTGAGTCACGCTGGTTTTATGCAAAATTATGCAAATATCCATGTAGTATATGTTTGTAGGTGAATTAAGAGTATTAAGACAAGGGCTTATTAACACCAGAAAAATGAATGTTTACATAGTTTTTAAGTCGCATATTTTTGCATAAAACTAGACTGACTCAGGAGACACAACACATTTTTTTAAATTCTTAAGCGGTTATCTCCGAAAATATGGACTTTGAAAAAAAAAAAGGTTATTTTGGGACCCTTATTGATTTTCAAAGACCTATTCCAAGATGTGTGGGATTACATACAGCAAAGTAAAAAAACACTACCAGGGGAGGTACCCGAATGTATTTATTATTTTCTACTTATTCTACCACTTTGTCGAAGTGATACAGATGTATATGGTCTATTGGTGGAAATGGGGAAACTATAAGGGTTCTTAGCTTACTATGGAATCCTAAAATATTGATTCACCCAAACACAGGTTTCTTCATTGACTGTTTGAACTGAGCTTGTTTCATTTTGGCCCAAATCGAGAACGGACTGTACCAAATTTGCCAACCGTGGCAAATTGGCCGCTCCCGGGAATTTCATAAGATTCACGAACGCTGTTGATTTTGGCACGTCTCCCCAAATTCCGTTTATGAGCGAGCGCGGTTTATGACGGCTTCTGAATCGAGATTGTGCTGAAATTAACTTATTTTGATTGTGATATGCCACTTTTCGAAATGGGGTCGTACTCGTACTCCCGGAGAAAGTTGCTGAAAAATGGCTATTTGACAGTTCTTACAAATAAATGTCAATAGATCTCAAGTTTTTTTAAGGATTTCTTTTTATTTTATTTTTCCTAACTGAAGAAGCCGCTAAGTATTCTTTGCCCCTTTTTATCTACATTATTGTTATTGACAAGACCGAAAGACAAACAATAGTTAGCAGCTAAGTTAGAAGTTTATGAATAAGGGGGTAAGTTGCCAACATATGAGCAAAGTTTCAATTTACTACTAAACGCCGGGGGCCACATGCATGTTCGTGTCACATAATTATATGTACAATATGAATAAAGCTATTAAGCTAAAGCTTTGTGGCCGTGACAGATCAAACTGAACAAACAGTTACTATAACTCTAGTCCCTTTTGCCGTCGGCATAATAAATCTTTCTCTTTTAAAGCACGTGTCACCTTTAAAGTTTGTCAGCCTCCGTAGCTTATTTGGTAGTGTAGTGACCCTGCTTACGAAGCTGCAGATTCCGGGTTCGAATCCCGGCGAGGGCATTATTTGTATATTTATTTATCACAAATATTTCGACGGCAGCAAAGAATAAAAGGTTATCTGCAGAACTGCAATTTTACACTACAGGTGTTTTAAGGCAAAACCGTGTTTTTCTTTAAAATAATGAACCGATTTTCATAAAATTTTGCGCAATGCTTAAAAAAAGTAATACAAAGTTAGTGATTGGTTATAATTTTAAAAAATATATGTATTTATGGAAATAGCGTAGATGTCTTTATTTACGCTGGATAATAGTAACTATAAATGAGGAGAACTGCCAGTTATCTTCCTATACACGGGAAAATCAAATTGCGTTTATAATTTTATCTTAGTCTGATTATAGTAAGTAAATTCTGAAAACATATTTAGTTAAATAAAATATACTCACCCGCATTAGTTTAGCATACATAATAAATAATAACGGAATCTCGCAAAAACTACCCGCACTATGACAAACGAGACACCTGACTGATATCTTTGTTTACATTTTTGTCAATATAAGGTACTCCAATGAATAAATGGACAACTTGCTATGACCGTTTCTACATCGAACTGTTTTAAAACGTACATGAAGATGTCTTGAAATACTTCCGAAAAAATCTTAAATAATACGAATACCGTGCTGAAAATAAAATGCAACGTAAAAGACGTTATTATAAGGTTATTTAAACAAAAAAGTGAATTTCGGTAAAATTGCATTTGTCCGTTTATTCTTTGCTGCCGTCGATTTGTTCCTTGGTCATGGCTGTCCAATGTCCATCTATGATGTATTTAAGTATTTATAGGTATTTGTCTATTATACAAATATATCGCCGCTTGGTACCCACATTACAAGCCTTAATTGAGCTTACCGTGGGACTAGGCCGATTAGTGTAAGATCTTCCAAGATATTTATTTTATTAAATTAAACGTGTTTGTTAGTTATTTTTGTTGGCCTGTCTGTAGCATATAAAACTAGGGGCTCTGCTACGAACAAATAAAACATGGAAGCCGCACGCCATACTAAATTGCCTTTCAAAAGTGGTCCTGAATTTAAGTTGACAAGTGTCACCCCCTCTTCAATGCGTCACGGTAATGAATGTCAATATCAACCTATAAAAACTTAAACCGCCATTAAAAATAGTTGTGATTGGTCCATCAAAGTTTTGATTGGCTATATTCTATAAACATTTGTCAAAGATGCTGCGCCGAAATATGCGCGGTGTTAAGAAAAGCACTATGTCCTGCCCATCTTGGCACAATTGAACAATTGGTTTTGGGGACATTTTTGAGCTGGCGTTAGACGTCCATGTTATATATGGTCGCAGGGGCTCTGTGAGCATCGTTGCTGTATTTAAAGTATTATTTTGATTTCCAAAAACGAAACAGACATAATTATAAAAAAAACGACTTCAACCGATTTCTCCAAGGTGCCAACCATGGGGATATATACATGTTGGATTAAAGAGAAAAAAAAGTTGGTTCACGATTCTCGGAGATACCTACCGAGTAACTACTTGTAAATATAAAAATAGCCCATCATGATTTAAAAAAACTCGTATTTTTACAATTTTCAGTGTTTTTTAAACGTTCTACATTTTTATCTGTACTTATTTTTTTTATTCAATGATAAATTCAGGGGAATGCCAATACAACTTAATTTTAAAAAATACATATAAAAAATATTTGAAAATTAAGTAGCATGTTTAATGCAAACTTAACTTAATTTTCTATGATAAGTTCCGCCTGATCGGGATTTATTGACCGAAAGTGTATCTTTACATACTTAACATGATGATCTACGGTAACGTGAATGATTAAATAATAAATGATATTGAATGAAGAAGTAATACATACTGAACCTATAATTCACCCACAAAGTTGCGGCTTGTATCCTTGTAATTACGGTTTTTATCCAGATAATTACCGTAATAATAATACCTGTGATCATAAACTTGATGATTTATTGAACGCGGCAGCTAATTTAATACTTACTTCTTTGAAAAAATTGTGTTGGTCATTATTTAACACGACTTCAAGAACTTGGGTACAAAATAAATATATCTGGCGCACGGGTGACAACGATAATCATGTATATGAAAAATATTACGAAAGTATTTATCTTAGTCCTCTGTGAGTAATAGAATTGTGTGGTAAATGTGACCATATTTTCCTGCAATACGGCAACATCTTCCATAAAATTCAATTTTTAAATGAGGCCGTACAGCAGGCACGCGGCGACTTGGGACTTTCTAAAAACTTTTCAATGTTTTATACTTTTACAGGATTATATTTAGATGACGTAACGTGGGATGGAACTTGTATGCCGCGGCCACGACATTGGTCTAAGGCGACCGGCTTAGCGGAAAACCATACGTGCGAGAGGGAGTACCCATTACGGGATCCTGCTCCAACTCATGGATTCGCTCGCCGCTGGTCGCCTTAGACTAATGTCTTGGCCGGGCCTTTAGTTGAGATGATGATAATAGGAAAAAAGTGAGCCATAACTTCAGAATTTCTTAATAGTTGAATTTCAAATAAGCCTTGGTACAGTTTCAAAATTTCACCTACATAGTCATCTCAATCTATCAATTTAATATGCAGATGGCGTGCATCTTGGCAACATCAAAAGTCACTCACAAAATAAATTGCAACATTACGCGTCTCGGATTATTTACCCACATCGTCGTAAAGCTAACGTTTTCGCAATCGTAACATAAAACATCATTACCGTTCCTACGAACATGAAAATTTTATCATTCCCGTTCCTAACGCGGAATTACTCTGCGTTATTCGCGAGCAATCAAAAAAGATTTTATACGGAAACTTCATGTTAAGTGGAATTAGTAGCCGTGTTTATACTTTTTATATTACTAGCTGGTGTGTACTAGAGACTCCATCTATACCGTCCCCAGTACAAAAACAAAAAAAATGTACACTAATATGGGTGACTTTCAATAGCATTTTGACACATATCGTGCAACACGATAGTAGATTTATTTTTACATTAATATTAATATATATCAGTAATTTTAACTAAGAAGCTTTATAGAAACATTGAAAATTAAAATTCAAGTTATAAGTTTTGTTTACAATTTTTAGTTTTCCACCCCTTTCCCTTAAAGTGAAAATGCCCTAAAATGCGGTGTCTAATGTTGGTCTGTGGGACACAGTAAATAACAAGTGTAATCCAGCCAATAAATCAGATTTATTAGCCGATTCTGAAGTCCTCAGCGGCACCCACTCGCTGACCGATCGCTTCCGAGTCCATTATCTACTCAGACTCGATTGTAAACTTGAGTCATACATTTTAATTTGATGAAACAAAATGTGTAATGGAGATTTTACGTGATAAATAAATAATTATCTTTGGTTAATCTTATGTTGTCACGACACGACGAGTATCTAAAGATTATAATAGAAGGAAAAGTTGAGGGAAGGAGACAGAGAGGAAGACCAAGGAGGGCCTATATGGATCAAATAAAAGAAAAGGTGTACGTGGTGTCGTATCAAGCAGTCAAGGAGAAAGCCCAGGAAAGAGAAGCGTGGAAATTGCTCTACCGACAAGAGCCTAGCTCTTAAGTTTATGATGATGGTCAATCTTATATTGCACTGAAGTGAAGTGGCAGTGGGCGGGGCACATTGCGCGTAGAACCGCCGTTGGGGCGGAAAGGTTCTCGACGCAGCGTGGGTAAGCCAAGGTGAACTGATGACCATATGAAGGATGCAGGAGTCCGCTGGATGCGGGTGGCGCGGGACCGGTCATTATGGCAATCTTTGGGGGAAGCCTATGTTCAGCAGTGGAGGTCTTTTGGCTGAAATGATGATGATAAATCTTATACAGCTCAACCTAGTTTGAAGCAATTTTAGAATTATAAATTATAACTAACGTGAGACTCAAATATATTTAAATATTTGTCAAACGGGTTACTCACGTAATCAATCTAAGTCGATAATTGTTCGACATGTTTCGATCCATTTAGAGGATCCTCATCATCGAGTACCCGCGACCAAAGCCCGATGTATACTGCGGGCTTGCGCTCTGCTAGAGCGGGAGCTGGCCGCGGGTAGCGCTAGCCGGGGCGGCGAAGGAGGAAAACTACCCTCATTGTCACTTTTTTCGAAAAGCGGGTTGCACACAACACTCACTACGTCACTAGGTAATAAGGGCTCGTCTACACTGTCTACCGATGGAATACGTAAAACCACATATAGTTTGACACATATCGAAAATATAGCGTACCCATTGCGTACGTTTACCCCACGTGACTACTTACGAACACTCAGCATCCCTCATCCCAATCACACAAAACACGCGCCGATAATTCGCTTTGATGTCGCCAATAATTTCAGTTCATAAATATTCAGGGACCGTCACAGCCCCTCGTTTACCGTCACTGCAACGACGTCTATGTATGGACTGTGATAAGCTAGTTTAGTGTTTTGTATTTTATGCACGTTTCGGGGAAGGTAAGTTGTGTGAAGTTACGTCGTGTGATTTCGTATTTTAAATTATTGTACAATATTTTAGGCAGTTAAGGTACTCGTGTAATTGTTTTACAGATGCAGTGCAAAAGCCATTTCCTTCGGCTTTTCACAGAAATGTCCGATTTCACATTTCCATTGCACTGAAGCTAATTGCCATACCTAGAAATACCCGATTCGGACGTTCCCGTGAAAATACGAAGGAAAATATTTTTGCACAGCATCTGTAGTAGCATTGAAGTCACGAACATAATATACACCGTGATCTCTAATAACCTGAAAGATTTTAACCACGCATTTTTGATGTAAAAACAAACTAAAAATATTATATGACTTTTGTCATTTTTGGCGAAAAAAAAATTATTTTTTTTTAATTTTTTTTTTCAATTGTTATTTAATTTTTGAATGTATTTTAACATAAAAAGTAAAAGATATTCATGAAACTAGCACTTACAATGAGTGTTAAGGTTTTTTTTTACAAAAACCTCATTTTTAAAAGGTTTTATTTCTCACTTTTCGACATCTATTAATGAGGTTAGTGAGACTATTCTCCATAATGACACCAACGCCGTTAAAAAGACCTTTTGTACCGAGTTACAATTAGGAAATATGTTTTTTTTAATTGGTAATAACTCTGAAACTAGGCGATATCCAGAAAAGTTTCTACGACATTATAGTTTCTAAATGTGGTCAGGAACACACTGTTAAAATCTTTCGGGTTATTAGAAATCACGGTGTATATAAAATGAATTGAACAACTAGATTGTTTGAAATAATAATGACATGTGTAGTTTATAAAATTGCTTATTTTCATATTTAGTATTCAGAGTTTGTACTAAACTAATTTTTCGTATGTTTGGGCACAATTTCTGCAAAATTATTTGAGCACATCGACTTATAAAATTTGTATCATTCTGTTGAGACAAAAATATGTTATTTATTAAGTTTTATGTAGGTATTTGTGCATAAGTCTAACAACGAATGTGTCTGAACATTAATTTAATAATGATTATGTTATTAATATTTTCTTCGGTTACCGCGAGGATTACACATGAAATAAAACTTTGAAAACGGATAAACTCGCGTATATTAACTAATTTTAACTTCATTCCGAAGTTAAAATTAGTTAATATACGCGAGTTTATCCGTTTTCATAGTTTTATTTCATTTAGTTTATTACTTTTTTTTATAGCTTATATGATATCCCACTGCTGGGCAAATTGTATTACTATTATTTATTTATTTGTCCATATAACTCATCTCATTACCGTTCTCATTATCGTTCCTCATTACCGCAGATCCGCTGGTTGCCCGCGCACTGAGGTGCGAACTCAAAGCGAAATGCATTTACCTCGCCAAACGGCGAATTTTGGAATTGAGAGGTTTTTGGGAAATGCGACGGAGTTTATTTTTTCGTTCTACCGTGGAATGAAAAAGACCGGTTACGTTGTCGGTTCTGAGAATTTCATATGGGATGTGGCTTATGCAGCTACTGATTTTCGTACAGGAATGAAAGTTCCAAGGGATTTATGTGTTTTTACGTAGTCAAACGAGCCGTAACCAATTTCCATCGCACATCGACATCTGAGTTTTCATAAAGCCGGGATTACACATGTGAGTTCTTACGTCATCTGTGTCCCTTCAACTTATGAAAGAATCTATTCGAAAATTCCGTGATACATGCCTATAGTTATTATCACTTTTTATACAATATTACGCCCATGAGAGACTGGAGTGGGTAATTATTTAAACAAATCTTGATAACCGCATATTCGTCCTTAAGCTCTGAAATTTTGCATTTTGCTGTCCTATATACTTTTACATACATTTCAAAATAAATGTAGTAGGGATTGAAGTGTCACTGACCATTCTTTGATTTGATTGATGACGGGCAGCAGCGTCATCATTCTTATCATAGTGGACACAATACTGCGATCGCCAATCCGGTTGCCCAGCGTGGTGATTATGGGCATTTACCTCTTAATGCGTCTATACCCATACCTAGTTAGTAGGAGAGGCCTACGTCCTGCAGTGGACTAAGATAGCTGATGATGTATGTAGGTATACATTTCAACAATTAATTCAAATTCGAACGAAGGATGATTAAATACTGAATTACTTTGCTACACTCTTCATTCATGTACTTATTCAATGAAAATGAAGTACTCTTAAATAGGGAACTAATGTAAAAACCAGAAG